>JACJUY010000346.1:19933-74153 GCA_014220935.1 Platorchestia sp. MABIK
TAAACCTCGATTGTAGTCGCGTCGGTTTGAAAGCAAAGGTCTCTGCTCATAGAGAGATTTATGAAGGCTTCTAACTTCGAAAAAACAAGTTAACTCAAGTCATGGAGCAAGATGCCGCTAGGCGCAGCCATCAATCCAGTTTAAAAGCACTTGAAGGGACTCGAGAGTGGTATACGATGCACGCGAGTCTTGCAAAACCATCACGCCACCAGAGAATGTAGTCAAGTTCTTCGACGATTTTCATAGCCATTCGTAACTTTCAAGGCAGTTTTATCATGAAAATAAAATATGTTGTCTGAAAATATGTTGTCCGAGGTTTTATCAGACCTTGCAAGCTGCAAAAATAAGGTCTCATATGACCCTTATTCCTCGTGAAATAATGTTTCCATGAACGGTTGAGTATTTAAATTTCTAAGCGTAGAGTGTCTGCAAGAGATGTATCAAATATTTGATGTTATAATTTTGCTAGTCTTTGACTAAATGATCAACTGACTAGTCTTCAAAATGATCATTCTTCAAACTTTCTCAACTGAGCTATCGAACTTGCAGAGTTTAAATTTTCAAATCAAAAATTGATAATCATGTTTACCATAGATGTCAAGCGCCTTGTTACGTGACCTCTTTCTCTCTCGCCAGTAAAAACGTAGCTGAGAAAAATGAGGTCATCACAAGTCTCGTTTAAATTTTGGATGAGTTCGTCTGACAGAACAAACGAAAAACGTGGCTGTTTTTGCAGCAGGAACAATAGTAACTGTTTGTTGCGAGTTGCTTGTAGAACAGCCCGCTCACATGGTGTGTGTCGTCTGGACTACCCACAATATCATTGGAGGGTCGCGTCTGAGAGTTGTGAGAAGAAGTAACTCAATAAGCACTTCTTCGGCGCGCCCAAACACTTCTCAAAACGGCTCCCAATATCCGCAACCGGGAGAGAAGAACGAAATATCTCCCATTCACATTCGGGCTTCGTCATCACAGTGTTGCGTTAGCCTTCCTCGAAACATTGGCTGTCAAGCAACACTTGGTATTCTCTGAAACCCCGATGATCTTTCTTGGAACACTGGAGTGTCGACCAAGACTCAATATTTTGAGACTCTCTACTGGTCTTGCTTGGAGCACCGAAAGCTTTGAGAATCAAAATATTGGACCTCCACGCAACCAGTAAAGCATGTGGATCACTTCGGTATGGAGAGCGTCGGAGCACAGCAGCGTCCTAACTAATGATACGCACACTATCCAATTTGTTTGATTTTCACAGAATGTTTATTTTCAAAGTCACAAAAATGAATTTTCAACGTTCTTATGGAAAAATCATGACGTAGAATGATGAATGTTAGTGTAATAAGGGCGCGGATCAGTATTCAAGCTCCCCAGTAGCAGGTAAATTGCTCATACTTTTCAAAATAGACAAATGTTGTCCAAACATTACTAAAAAAAACAATTCAGATGCTTTCGGATAGGTTTTGTTTGACTTTCACTCTTCTAAATGTCATTTTTAAAGCTAAATGAGCGCGCTATTGTGCACAGCGCTACATAATCCCCCTCTTTGTATCCTCTTTACGCACGTCTATATATGGGAATATTCAAAACGCAAAGTAACTTACTGAGCGTTATTGAGTCATATAAACTAACAGAATATTGATTTATTTTGTAATCATTCATCTTCCTCAAATAATTAACCCTACTCTGGATAACATCTTAAAAAGTAGAATGTGTGAGCTTCTGAAATAACTTTTTCCATGGAATGTTCAATTGTGGATGTGGAAAAGCTGTAAATCAAACATTTAGCTGCATGTGCTGGTCATACGTGCACCCGTTTTTCCCAACGTATATCTAATTACTTGTATATTATTTGTGAGTAGATGTACGTTTCAAATTATCCCAACTATTATCTTGCGAGCGAGCTATATTCAGGAAAGCGACATGTTGCGAAGCACAAAACTACAATGCCATTTCTCGCAAAACTGGAAACTTAAGACAATAGAAGGAAATTGAGATAGTATGATTAATGGTGCTTCTATTTCCTGAAACTGGTTTTTGAAGTTTAGTGCGGCGTCCAGTAAATAGATGTGGAACTCGCATTTTATAGCTGCTTGGGTAGAATTGTGTTCAATAGATTTTCTGTCGTCGCTTTAATATCTCGAATTTCTGTCCACTACAAACACCAAAGCTCGTGAGAACTCACGAGCTAACAGAAAAATAACTGTGGTGGTGTATTGGTGGAGAGAAAAAGTGTGCACTTGCTTCAAGGTTTGCCCACGTATTCTTTTCAATTTTTGCCCCAGTAACTCAGTCGACAACGAGCGCGCGATATTAATTCTTTAACTGCACAACGTTGACTTTTCAAGCATGTGTATAAAATATCACATAGGCGGTGAAAAATAACTAAACTAAAATTTCCGTCAAAATATCCTGTATATTAAAAGAAATATTGAAAGTCATAAATTGGTCTTCATAATCAGCGTTATAAACTTATCAATTTACCGTACACGGGAGTTTTTGCCGTATTCCGTGGCTTGGGCAATTGTGAGCAATGAAGGATTCAGACCAAAGATTTTCAAAACGCCGCGTTTTAACGACCATAGGAAAACAGACCAAAGAGACTCAGACGCACTTCGTCCCCTGTTTGAAGCGGCGCTTACACGGCTTAGAAAATATTGTCATAGCTTGAGCTTGGATTTTGAAGCTAACATGAACATCAAAGATTTTTCATTGGATGGTCTTCAGCCAATCATGGTGGTTCGAGGCCATCAATTTTGGAAAACGTAAAAGATTTTGTCCCGTATTGAGCCAGCTTTCTTTTTGTGGCCGCTTGGGGCAGTCTATGTTTGCTACGTTCAATCTGCAACGAACAATTTCATGCGCACACATTCTAAGTAAATGTTTCAGAGCGGGTAAAATCTGCTGTCATAGCTCTAAATTGACAAAAGGATCGAGCCAACTGCCAAATGAAATTTTAATATATGATTCGCTCGGCAAACATGGATTGTGTTCCCACGCGACTGAGAACAGAGCAGAAAATAAAACTGTAAATCTCATCGGATTTTCAGCGGCATCTGTTCGACTTAAAAATTTGAAAATGGTAATGCGTCAACTATTTTTGTTTAATGTTCCAGCTATACCTTTGTAATGAGAGTTGCAGTGGCAGTAAGCATGTTGCTTATCATTTCGTGGAATTTTCAGTGAACGAAAAATGTTTTCTGAAATATTGCCTAGCCAGCTAGTGCACGTACCTTTTAATTAGAAGCATGATTAGTCATCTTCTGTAATTATGAAATCATCAAACAACAGTCTCTCTTTCAAGGGTTAAAATATGTTTGAACCGTGATTGTTAAATTTCACGACTTCTTTTTCGTTCTTTGATGCTTAGGATGAAAGACAATCCTTCTACGGTAATTAATTTTAGCCTATGTATTGTCCTGTGGTAATTTATTTCTTTAAGTCATTCATAGAAGAGTAGAATGCAATGCAGTGCATTTTTGAGGGACTTCAGAACTTGGACAGCTCAAAGCAACAACTGCGAGATAAAGCTCACCTGAAAGTAAATTTATACCTAGAGCACCGTTAATTATTCAGTATTGTTTAACGTTCAGTATTGTTTAACAGTAACGTTTTGCTGCTTTAATGCGTTGGTGGTAATGTGAGCCGCCGGTGTGCACAGAGGAAATTTTTATAATGTTGCTGTAGTCCCAAACCCCATTTTCATGAATAATCAAGGCTAAATGAAAACACGATCCAGTTGATGTTTTTTAAAAATTGCTTACTACAATTGACTTTAAATTTGAGTTCAATATTGAACTTTAGAACATATCATGGTCAATGTAATATATAACCTTTATATATCTTTAGTACATTGGAGATAAAGAGTTCATGGGAAGGGTTAAATCGCCAATTTTTATTAGTGAAATTTAGCACCTTCCTGAGGGAAAAATGCCTATGCTTATACAGTGTTGCTGTAAACAAGAAGTGAGGTAAAAGATAGCAACAATGTGTACAATTGAAGTAGGCAAAGAAGTGCACAATAATTTCAATTCTTCATTAGTAATCCAGATATTCATCAAGATTTCCTAATAATTTCAATATTAAATTGTTCAGCATCAAACTACAACAAACGGCGCACATTATGGCTGCATATTTGAAAAAAACCCTCGTACGTCTATGAATTAATTTTTTTTTAAATAAACTTTTTGAGAGGAAATTCGAGTTCAACAAATTTCGCGTAGCTCTTTCGTAAAAAAGTATCTTTAAACTTTAAAGTTTCTATCTTGATTGGTCTGTAAATAAAATACGAACTTCTGCGGTTACAGTTGATTAAATAATTATTCATAAGACAATAACTGACTTTAATACTTCGAGTGGATTTTTACCGAAATGCACCGTAATTAACTTATATTCCTCACCTAAATATCAACCCACACGTTAAATGATTCCCACCAGGCCAACTTAGCTACTTTAATATTCTGAATTATTTTTTCACCCTTCTATTCCCCACCTAAACATCAACCCTTGGAAGAAATTAAATGATTCCCACCCGGAAAATTCAGCTACCTTATTAATATATCGAACAATATTTTAGACTCAATTCCACACCTAAACATCAACCCTTGGTAGACATTAAATGATTCCCACCCGGCAAACTCAGCTCAGCTAACCTGTTATCGGCGACTCTCCGGTCGAGCAACAGCGACCGCGCAGTGTCGGGAGCTTGTCTTCGCTTCAAAGCGACGCCTGTATTCGATTTTCGCCTAATTTCGCTCTCAAAATGAGGTCACCCTTGTAATTCGTCGCTTTTCATCCGCGTTAAACCTATACCGTCGACTGTGATCAAGCAAGGACAGCATTTTGTGTTCTTCTGAATGTTAATAGCCTTTTTTCACGGTTTGCGATCGATGCAAGGATTGCGTTCATTTTTTGTAAAACGTTTTCACGACATTCAAGGATGTTTGAAATGATGACTAAATTTCTCGGCCTCATTCGTGCAATTGAATATTCAAATTTCTTGCGCAGTCAATCAATGAAAGTATTTTGTATTGACTTTCCACACAGCGCTGATGTTACGATACAGCTGTTGAATGATTCCAGCATTCAAATGCAGTTTTAAGGATCACGAACAAATAGGTTTACTTCATTGTTTACCATTGCAAATCTTAGGCGTAGAGTGATACGAATATAAGTGCTATAAGATACATTAAAAAATGCTTCAATGCTTCGATGGATGCTAAAAATAAGGGAATAATTATCAATTTGAAGAACGGTTACCTTATTATTCAGTTGTCTTCCTTACCTTAGAGCGCAGTCAACCCTCCGAAGAATCTTTTGTAAAATTAACAGCACACTGCAATGAAGATAGAGTATAACTTATCCTAAGATGTAACCTATTTACTAAAGAAAGGGTAGATTGAACTAAAATGAGTAAATGATCTTTCAAAAAATCCTATGTCACCATGAAAAACAAATTACCTACAAATCAACTATTCTCTTTTTTGCTATAAGATCTACATTTTTCCAGACAACGTATGGCTCAAAGTACAATTTTATTAGATTTTATAGGACCTCATTCAACCAAACGTTTGGCGGGACACAATGGGGCAGACTACAGTACTTTTTGATGCCTAGTTGAGCTTCAGAAATTTGTTCGGTTTCAGCTTTGGATGTTGAGGTTTTCTGGAAAGTGAGCTTTGTTTCCCTGTCATTCTTCATCATTTCCTTCAGCCGAGGTGTAGGCAATTGCATACCGCAAGTTGGACACAGCCTCGCAAAGCAGCTGGCTCTGTTTTCTCCATGTTGCGCACGATATAACTCCAACGAAGTAGAGTAAGCCCGATTTTGTTGCGCCGAGGATCTCGCCGGAAATTGTCTAGGCTACATCGTATGATATGAGATAGATGAGCGGTTCCGAAACTGACACACTGGGCTTGCAAGCCACGCTCTCTCTATCAGAGATGAAGTCACGGCACTATGCTCAATAGCATCCAGCATTCCTAACGATGAACTCAGCTAAGTTTGAGTTCGTGTTTCAAATGTTTCCACAGAAAGTCCGACATGCGATAGCGCTTCGAAGGTCATCGATTTATTTCTCTCGAAAACTGTCAACGGAAACAATGAAATTCACAAACTGATCATGAATAACCAACCAAATTTCTACGCAGGATTGTTTGATCACTAACGTGTGTGACTTGAATTAAAATTTATGAAAATTATAGAAATTTCGTTCCACATGAGTACAGTAGATGTGTTTAGAATTTTTTTTAATCCTTCTTATACACCACACGTGTTATGCTTTTCGAACCCTCTTCGCCAAATTCTCCCCCTACTACCTTCTTCTAGAGTAACGTTAGCCAGGAACTTTTCTGCAATATTTAAACTCGTCTTGAAATCCAACATCAAGCATTCGCAACCGCAGCTGCAGCAGAAGGGAACCTGCCTTTTGATGAGGACGTCTGTTTAAACACCGCAAAAGAGCGCGACAATCCTCCAGTTTCCAACACTGAACCAAGAAGCCCGTGGGATGGAAGAGAGTGTGCGGCCAACTCTATGCATCATTTTCAACTTTCAAAAGCCTTTTGCTGTGAATTTGTGGTAGCCCTGAATTCACTGAGCTATGGAGTGAGATTCGCTCTCTCATTTCTTCTCCTGACTCAAATGCAGGTGTAAGGAAACTGATGAAACTTAAACGAGGATGATACATGGTGCTGATAGTTTCAAGGCTGTAGATAAATATTCAGATAAATATTATACCGAGAAATATTCGGTGATACATTACAGAAGAAGGTTTATCTATCGCCCAAATATTTTTGTCTTTTTTTTACAATAGGCAAATCTTTAGAAGAGAGATAATTGAAAATAATCTTTAAAAAAATGAGCGATGAGAAGTTTAAGTTTAACGTCGAATGCTAGTTTACAAGCAACCGTAGGAAAATAGGGACAAAAGCATCGAGCCTTCAAATCTAGCGTAGCAGATTTTATTTATTCATGAGTGAGCTACCACAAATAGCTTTGTCATCATTACTCGGGTAGACATCATCAGGCCGAGAAATGAGAACAAAGAAGATCAGTGTAAATTCATTCCTTAAATAGTATTTTTTTACAGTGTTCCTTAAAAACATGGAACGAAAATTGCCTACGGAACCCAAAAAATATTTCAGATGGTAATAATAAAATTGATCAATTGATTTCTTTTTTTAAAAGATGGTGAACCCCACTCAGGGTTAGCTAACCTTCCCTATTTAATGAGTTTAGTCATGTTCGTATGAACCTTAGTCATGTCCCCGTAGTTGTTATGTTACTCACCGTAATTAAGTACTTCTTAGTGTCAGCAGCCCATACGAAAATAAATCAATATCTGAATTCTTCCTGTTGTTTGTTTGTTCGAAAAAAATACACAATTACAAGGAAATAATTTACCTTAGAAATTTCTAGCCAAATTGGGATAAGAACATTCATTCGAGAAAACAAATGATAATTTGTTTTGTAAAATGTGAAACTCATTTATCTCGTTTACCTGTGGTTAAATTCTTATTTATGTCCCGTTTTCTAGTTAAATCCCATGTTAAATCCCGTATGTGCAACACAATTTAAGCTTTAATAATTTTCCCATTTTTAGGAACGACAAGTAGTACTTTGCATTCGTTTGGTTCTGAATAGTACACGCCTGTAAATATGTGTCTCTTTCCTACATGAAGCACTGATTTACAGACACAGTTCATTGTAGTCACTGCACAAAACTTCAAGTTAAATCCCAACCGAATTATTCACAAAAATTCATTTTCATTTTTCAGTGTACACACTTTCACGCTCAAAACTCTTCAAGAAAAACATGTACATGAATGCTGCCTGAGTTGCTTAAATTCCTTTAGGGGAGGTACTACCCTGGACCATATCATTCAAATTTCCCTCTCTTTCCCTCCCTATTGCAACTAGGGAACGACAATGCACACAGATGTATAAAATTGAATTCCAAATACATTTGCATTCATAAAAATTTTCGATTTTCGCAACAGAAAAAAAAATATTGCGCGAACATGTAAAATTATTTATATATTTGCGATAACTCAAACAATTCTCATTTGATGCGGAAACACTGTAGTAACTCGAAAGTGAAGGATTATTTTAAATTTCGAAGGATTTTGTACCCCTAGTTGTGATAGAAATGTGAAAAACGAAGTTTGAACAATTAGGTTAATTAAATGATTTTAGGGAAGTATCTCCCCTTTAGCAGATCGCTGCGCAAGGATATTTGTTCAACTAAGAAAAAATGAAGGAGGAGGAAAGTTCATCGTTCTGTATCTCACTCAGCACATGCGAGTTCATCCTTGTGATTTTAGTGGATAATATTCCCAAGCAAAGGTAAAATCGTAGTTTTTATTGCGCATTGCTTGTGATAAAGACATAAATAAGTTTATAAGTAGGTTATTTAGGAAGAAAGAACACATCTAACCCAGTTTAACTTTTTCTCGGCCTGCATGCATGTTTTTCATAGCCAAAGCGATTTGAGCGATTAAATCGCTTAGGCGGCGAATAACATGCATGCAGGAGGAGAAAAAGTTAGACTGGGAAGCCACAAGGCAAGCACCTAAAGAGGGTTTAAAAATGAGTTTTCTTTGTCTCCCCCAACATAAGGCTATTTTTGGATAAATTAAAAAAAAATAAATCTTCACAAGCACTGTTATTTTCACAAGCAATTAACTGACAAATTACTAATGTTGAAAAAGTATCCAACAAGGCTACAATAAACTGTTGGAAGAGCGCCATTCATGTATGAATGTTACCCATGCCAAGTACGGGGAAAAACATGTCGGAAAAACAGGACTCAGAGACGCCAGCGCCTACAACAACAGGACTCAGAGACGCGAGTGAAAAGACAACGCCTGTATCCTAGATACGTAACGACCATTTGTGAGCGTAAATCCAGTTCTGATTTTCAGTGAATTTAGATTTGAATCTCTCAACTTGAAGCCTTTGATATCAAATCTCCCCTTACCTTTGCGTATTACTTTTTCGTTCAGGTTAAAATATTATTTCTTTGCAGTTTGGCACAGAGCAAATAAACTTCTATGAACATTCCTTTCTCAGTTTATTTGGATTAGAACTTCAATGTTGTTGAAGAATTGTTTGATCTTTTCAATGAAAAACCAATATCGCAAGCAGGATTGAAAAATTAATGCAGAGTTCTCACCAATTTAAAAGCCATGATTCATTTGCCACGTTTCAGATTTATTTCGTAATGAAGCGCTTTTAGAAGGCGCTATTAGAAAAAAACGCTTTTCATCTCTTGCGCTTGTTTGCTCCTTTTTGATTCGTTCTGTATCTCATATGAGCCATCAAATTTTTTTCCTAATGAGAACCACAATTTTTTTGTAAAATGTACCTCTGTATAAAGGCTAAGCAACAAAGGGCGGTTTTCATCGTTCATTATAAATGTGAAAATTTTCCCCGTGAAATTAAAATTTGTCAGTTAATAAACATGTGTTCATCAAAAAAGCAACCCTTATTTTGATTGCTGAAAATAATTTCATGATGTTCATGTCGAACCGTTCAGTCAAATTACGTCATTAATTTATTAAAAGAACTCACTAAGAATTATTTTCTGTTGTGTGTATACAGTCGCATTACACGACCTTCATAAAGTTTTAAAATTTAAAGCTCCATATCTTCATTTTCCACAGCTTTCATGTTTTAGTATCCATGCTTATATTTTTGAGATGCTGACCTCAGAAAATGAACAGAAGAATCGAAGGAAAGAATAAATAACATCTGCGACTCATGTAGAGTCACACATCAAGACGATTTCGTACTAACCTAGTTGTATCACAGAGATATACACGAATTATCGTAGTATTTTTGGTTAAGAGATTCAAAGCAATTTGTACTGTTAGTGTGCAAATTTAACTTTTGCACTGGTACAAATAAAGTACAACAAAAAAAATATTTCCTTACCTTTATAAAACACCGTTTGGAAATTCAAAACACTGAAATAAAATTCATTTGACTTCTAACCGTCGCACATGATACTCTTCTTGCATTCCTACCACACAAATCAGTAATACGTAGCTATTTCGTATAATATCCTTGTATTATAAAATCAAAAGCAAACAATGAGGCGCATAACAAACTGTTCGGCAATAAGCGGTTGCGACATGAAAACTCCTTGCTACCATATATTCACTTCGTAACAAATAAACGACAGACAACAAATAGCAATTTGTGTACATGCAATTTATCAAACTTTAGTCAACATAAAATGCTTCTCACTTTATTTTTCTTTCTTAAAACTCCGCTGTATTCTTCAAATTTTGGGAAACACAGACGCTGAGGAAACTTTTCAGCTACAAAAATGGAGTGTTGCCGCGCGCGGTCGACGACTCATAAACAAACCGCAAACGCCACCCAGACATTGCAGGCAGCAACAACTCACAGCTTTAACAACGCAACATAATCGCTCGAGTGCGAGTGTTGCAGCGCAACAGGAACAACCGCTCAGAAGTTGTGATGGGTCCATGTAAATGAGTGGGTTTTGAAACGAAATAAGAATGCAATTTGGCCATCAGATATTATTCGTAACATCTGTAAGGCTAATAGATATTTGTTTAGGTTATTAGATAATATCATTCTGAAAAGTAAATTTTGAATTAGCAGCATCGTATAGCATAAATTTAAAAACTCCGCAAATGTATAGACTTAATCAGGAAAATGCAAGAAGATGTTGAANTGTTAATTAATTCCAATATGTGTACTTCTCCTGTACTTCGTGGATGTTACACAAACCATGTTTCAATTCCTAAAATTCTCATCATTATTTTTTTTCGATATTTAGTCCAGAAATTAGTAGAGCAACTTGCCTTTTATTTTCTATCACTGAAGAACTTCAAAAAATGCAAAGAATTTATGGAATTAATCCACCTGTTACATTTTCGACCTCGAAGAAGCTTCATCTTCTGCGAGTCCTGTTTCTTCAGTCGACCTAAAATGAGATTAGGGCCCAAGAATTTCTCCAGAAAAAACAAATGTATTTCGTACAAGCGAAAGCTTGCGAGACAAAACGTATATCTCTCGAAAGAGCGATGAGGGTCGTCAAAACATGAGTGAACATATGCATGTGTGGTATTTGATTGAGATGAATAAATCTTTTTGTAAATAATCAATGATTTACTATGTTAAATACCTTCCCAGCGAACGCGAAACGAAAAGATGAATTAATTTCTTAACATGGCACGTCGGACCATCAAGGAGATTGACTGGAAACGATCCCATTTAGAAATGCATTTTTTTGAGCGACGTTTGCAACGTTTATTTAAAGACCTGGGTTTACGTTCGTTCAAATCCAACTAAACATTTCGTGATACATAGAAACATTTAATGGATTACGGTCTCGATGAAATTTAGATATAGGATGAAAGTTAGATTCACTGAACTCAAGTTTGCTTTCAAAAGCTAAAGAAGAATTATCAGCACATATGCTTGCACTCCATTTCATGCGGTGAATTCTAGATAATTGAACTAAAATATAAAAGAACACAAAAAGAGCGCGCTTTCAGAGTTTTCAAGTTCCATTATATCAGTATAGTATTTACCATTAGATTTTTTGAACTTTGGCTGGGAACATTTCACGTGATAGTTATTGCGAACGAGAGCCTTATGAAAGAGAATGGACAGTTATAAAGAAAACTAACCATAAACGAGTAAAAAGAGGATTTGCACATTCATTAGTTAAAAGAAAATAATCGAACATTTGTTCGACCATTGGACCAAGTTTCTCTCCATTCACAAATATGAGGACGGTAATAAACCCATTGAAAAAATTGCCCCCCAATCCAGAGTCATTTTAAAACCATGGCATATCCTGGAATACCATCGACTGCAAATGTGCCTTTGTAACTCTAATCGCTGCGTCCCAGTTGCAAGTGACGACAGGCGTGTGCCCAAAATAACGCAGTCATGCCCGCGCAGCGCAGTTCAGCGCAACAACGTTCGCGTGAGGGCAGGTCGCCGCAGCATTAAAATACGCGGCCTAACCTTCCGTGTGGCTGCGAACAACTACGCCTTTTTTGCAGTAAATCTGCGCCAAACGCAGTTGCTGCGGTTGAGCAGACATTTTTGCTCAACACATGATTTTCAATCAGGTTTGGTAGTGATAAAAAGCTTGTATTTTTTCTCCGAATTTTCCAATGCTTTGCACCTAGAGTTTTCCTGATGTTGGGTTGTATACAGTGAACCTCTGCAAGAAATATGTACTTGACATTGAACAACGGAAGGATATTTTTTCAATGTTTCTCATGTTCCTACTGTTTATACTTACCGGGCAGTTGTGAACTCCGATCTTTCTTTGCACATCATAAAATATTTCTGATTGTCAAAGTAGCCTTTCCGCATTTTAGTGTTCAAGTTCACGTGTCTAGAAAAAACTGTCGTATTGTGGTACGAAGATCATAACGAAAACTCCCAGGATTATTTCAATGATTGCAGTGGACAAACACAGACACAACATATGGAAAATGAAGGCAGCGGTTTTTAACATAGACCAAATTATCAATATCCAGTCTCACGGAATTTATCTCTGAAATAAACGATTAAACATCGATCATGATAGAACCGTTAAATTACTCTGATTGTAAGACTTCTAATCTATACTTTGAAATGTATATTTTTAAAATGATTTTGTAAATCTGTTTCTGATAGAAAAGCAGCAATAAGTTGATCAGGCTATGTATAAAAACCTTGTATTGGAAATCACCGGTCGGATTCAAGCAGGGACACGCTTCATGCTTCACTCCGAGTTCATTTCATCGCTTTAGTATTCAGTTAATCATAAAAAGAGAATTCCATCACCAAGAGCTCAGTACTTGGAAGTCTCTTTGAGCTCGCGGCGCTTGAAAGAAACAATCGAGGTTCTTTTGCATAAGAATACAATGCCGCTTCTTGTTCTTTTCCACGGGGATGCTTTGAGACCCAAGCGTTTAGCAAACGAGGTGCTGCTTGATGAAAATAAGAAAACTTTGAAAAAGCAAAGTTCAAATGAAAAGAGTTGCGCATTGATTTCTTTTTCTGTTCATTTTCTCGGCCTGTTATGCAGTGCTGGGAAGCGAAGTCAAATCGCCTTGATGGTCATCAGTGTTGAATTAGATCAAATTTAGCTTCCATGGAAGTTCATCGTTCTGCTTGTAACATCTTACCCATGAGCAAAGTGGTCTGTTTGTGGAAATTTGGTCTTCGAACTATTCTTTCACATAAAGAGCATGTACGAACATTATATTTCAACTAATCGGTGCTATAATATAAGTAAAAGTGCGTATAGACATTTATTCTATTTTAGAAGAATACGTTAAGTAAATATTGGCAAATCATCAAAAACGTATTCTATTGTACAGATATTTAGATATCCAATTCTTAGTGGGCTGCAGAATCGAAGTTTTCACAATCTGTTATCAGTTAGGTAGTTGTATCAAACTTCTGTCGTAACTAGAGTCATGAATTTTGATGTCATAGATTTGAAACTTGTCAATTTATGTGAAAACTTTGTTGAGAGAAAATTCAAGAAGAATTTCGTTGGTGGAGTTGCAATCATGTACATAGTATTTTTCAACTGTTGTTTAACTGTTAGTGTGGCTTGTCAGCTATCGGTGAGAGTCAGCTGCAACAGACGTACGTAGTGACTGGTTGCAGGGTGGAAACTCGTTTCCGAGGGTCCCGGCTCTAAGGCGATGCTTCTTCAATTCGTCCAGTCCGTAGGTTGTAACAGAGAATTGGGCACCGCTATATTCCGAGTGTTTTTACGCTAGAAAAGATTCAGTCATTCTTCAGTATCCTAAGTCGCGAACTGTTGAAAAATGTTCATCAAAGGAGGCAAAGGTAGTTCCTCAGCATTTGACTATCAATGAAATAAACTTAAGCAAAAATAGGCTTTACAAAAGTACACTGTGTTGCATAATTGTTAGTTTGAATATTATGCAACAGTAATTATTAACCAATAATGACCTCCATCCAAACTGTGTGGGTATTTTGAAATAAGGAAGAGTATGTGATGAATAAAATTCACAACATTAATAGCTAAAAATATTAAATCTGAGACTCTTTTTCAACTCTGCAGAGTTATTTAGTACTTGTTGTCCGTAACTTGCAAAATAGAACTGTAACCAAACCAGCCATGAAACACTCAGGTAATCAACGAAACGTTAAAACGAAAGAAAAATAATTTACACATTCTGAATTTTATTTTGATTATCTGAGACCAAAATTATTACTAACACAAAACAAGGCACTGGCTTGGATAGATTTTTTTTTTTAGTATTTGCAATGAAATGAACAATATTTTGCTTGCTTGAGAGTGAGTAGGTACGTAAAATGTTTCTAATTTTCAAAATAGAAAGGCAGTAAGCTTTGATGAGAGACAAAATTTACTCGCTTCACGCACAGAACAATCTTTTCAGCCTGAATCAAGTCAGACAGGCAAATATCATAAGGAATCAAACTCTGCTGATGATCCAAAAAACATTCGAGCAATATTTCGCCATCGATCTGGACCACGGCCCCAAAAGTGAAGACTGTGCAGCAAAATTGTCGAGCATTAATGTGGCATTATCATAGTTGATGTGATTGCCCGGCCCTTCCTTAATTAATGAGTTGCGGAGGTCACGCATGCTTTTCTCCCGTGAGTAGTGAGTGCAACTATCGAAGTCGGGAAGTTAAATCTTGCCGGCATGACTTTCTACGATGCGAAAGTCGTTTACTTATTCTGCTTCTGAATAAATAAATTCAAAGTCTGCTGAAGCGTCTTTTTGAAATGTTGTTCTGTGTTATTAAAATATCCTGTATTTAATATCGGGCACCCTTATGTTCTGAGATGTAATCTGGTGGGTAAAATATTTTATGGCAGTGATGCAACACTGAAAACGTAATTTGCATTTGACATTTGCTACATATCATGTTTCAATGTTTAGTGTGTAGGTAACTAGTCAAAGTGTGACACCTTTCACTAGATTACGTCATTCAACTCACGAGCAAGTGAACTCCCCTCACTAAACAAGGTTCTTACACTACTTATACTGAGTAAATTTATTTAATGTCTTTGCTGATAACTTTTGCGAAATGGCCTACGAATCTTACGGATACAAAACTCGACGCATAACACCATCTCCACGATACGAGGCATTGACCATCACTTCACACCTACACCCAGGCATTCATTACTCAGCAGCCACCGCCGATGTCCACGAAAACCATCACTTAGCAGTACCCACTTAGATCTAGTAATATACGAGAACATCGGTCTCCAGCAAACACTTTAATTAATGAACACACACCACACAGCGACAACTAATAATCATACAAGTGGGTCGACCTGGCAAAAAATACCCGCAACTTCCAGCTAAATTACAATATTCATGTGAATTTCCCGAAGTCAATCAAATATTTCATCATTTCTAAAAAGCTTCACAGTTTTCGAAGAACAACGATGAATGGGAAAATATACATTTGTCGCTTTGATGTACTATCAGCATTCGTAGAGTAGACCGGTAACTTTACTTTTGTAAAAGTATGATGAATAGTGTGAACTCTAGTTTTTTTCTTAATTATCATCATTCGACTCGATCGTTTGCTTTCTTTACATTGAATTCCATAAAAAAAATGTTTTCCGACATTTCTTCATAGTAATATTAAAACAAAACAGTAACGTTTTCGAACCAAAATACTGAAAAAAAGCGTGTGCGGATTCGTTGGATATGATATTTAGTTGAGTATGCAATCCGTCAACGAAAAGCTTACACCTCATTGTAATTTTTTCTGTATATGGATTTCCATTTTCAGCCACGCCTTCAGACACTTAATGGTGAACGAATTTTTTAGGTCATCGCAGACTGTGAAAAACTTTAAAACTTCAATTTTTCCGCCTCCTTGTTTCATATCTTTGTTTAATAATCATTTAACATTTCATCTTGACACGGTTTGCATCAAAGTATTCATTCAACTCTCACAAACAAAAGCTAATCAGTACATGGTTCCTCTCAAAGCTAAACCTACACTTTCTAAAAGATGTCTTGCTCATCATGTCTCATGACGTCACGAAGCGATTAAAACAGACTCGAATGACTTTCTTGAACGATGATTGTAACTTCCTTTCTTGCCGGTCCTTTTATAAAGCCCCAAACCATTTATCTAGAATGAACCATAACGTTCCTCTTTCACTGTCTTCACAGGAAGGTTTTCTGCCGGACGCGGCGCCTCGACTCATGACCGAGCGTTGGATTAACACATACCTGGATAACTGAGGACCATCAAGGTCTGGCCAGAGTCATCACAGAGTCTGGAATTGGTAGTTTCGCCTCATGCCTGTTATAGTGAGCACTAAAGCCAAGGAATCGCCGCTGCAAAGCTACAAAATCACAGTCAGCGCGCTCTTCAATTCACGCACATGTATGGTGTCTTGCACTGAGAACGGCACGTGTGTGGTATATCTTTGAATATTTTACGCAATATTTAAATATGTACCGGAGTGTCTCCACTACCTGGGGTAACATAATGATATAGATGGTACAGATATTGAAATAGGGTTTAACCGACCCAATTCAATACAACGGATTCAAGAGACTCGTAAAGAGATGTTTATCTAAGCTCATCCCAAAAAAGGGACCGTTGACCATCCCAAAAGGCTCATCTAATAGCTTATTTCACTTGAACAACTTCCCCAATAATTTCATCATAAATGACTAAGTAAATGATCCTAAATGCAACGGTTTGAATTTTGCATAGAAGAGAGTATCCAATTGTTAGGGAAGGATCAACAAAATCGCCCTCGGCTATCGGCTGCCCAGCTCTGCATTGATTTGCTCCACTCGGCGCCGAATTGTGCCTCAATTTCTGATGGCTAAAGTGTTCCCTTCCGAGGGAATTTGAGCTAGGTTACGTGCCCGTTTATTAGAGACGCACCAGCAAAATTGCGATGCATGAGCCTTCATAAGCCGCTTATTTTAGCCCCATTAGCCTTATTCTCGTAATGCTGACTAATGAACAGAGGCTTAATTGGCAAAACTTCATGACAGAATACTCCTAGGATCAGGTTTTGCGTAACTCTGCATTGGATTAGTTTTCCTAGACTTCGCATTCATTTGTAGGTCTGAATGATAACACTAGTCAATGTATTTTGAGTGTTTCATTGTTTAAAAATTTTGCGAGCAAACTTTCCCATAAATATGAACCTTAAAAGTGCAGGTAATAATATGGCGAGTTGCGAACGACTTTTTTTGAGTCATTGATTTGAAAGGACAATGAGTGTTTTGATGTATTTCATCCGGACAGCATGTGTTAATAACAACTTACATATTTGAAATCTCAGTTAGCGTTAAAATTTTTATTCAACTGAAAAACTGGGGGCAGCCTAGCCCGACAGCGCTCAAGTTAGATAAATTTTGAAAGCGATGTCCGTTAACTGAAAGTAAATGTAAATTCTCCACTCATACAATCTAATTTGCATCACAATCACGAAGCGAGTGGTCAAAGTGAATATTTTATAAAGGGAGATTGTCCAGCCAATAAAGAAGCAATTACCAAGCAGAGCTATTTTTGGTTTAGTGCTTTAGATGCTTATCCTCCAGGCACAAGTGATCTCGTAGGATTTGAAATATGGAAATTTTATGGCTTGGAGTTTTTGCTGCTTTGATAATTAATTCGATTGAAAATTGATTAACGTTTTCCCATCCTTGTTATGAATCATGGCTTTTAAATTTGATGCATTGCTTTGGCTTTGAGCTGAAGTTATTTCCTGATTCTATTTTGTTCTCTTCTTTATTACAATCTGCAATTGGATACATATGGCCGGGTTGTAGGGAAATTCAGTGTTTTTTTGTGGATTTCCTCTGAGAGTTTATTAAATCAACTGTCAAGTTATTTTTCTTTTCTAAACTTTTCAGGTTTTCAAAGCCAGGAATGATGAAAAAAAAGACATGTGCAGCTGCCTATCAGCTTGCTCTAATTCAATTGGGATTTATGAATCTGTAAATGGATTGGGAGCGTTCCTTTGACTAACAGTAAAAATGAGGCAATTTTACAATGCCTGATTCATAGTTTTTTGCTTCGAATCTTTCTCAGTTTTCCATTTCAAAAGGTACGTGTTGGTGAACCAGCGTGTGTTAAATTATGCTGCAGCTTTTACAGGGATTGTCATCTGTATTTTAGGATTGATTAAATGACTAATTTGAAACAAAGAACGATAACCAGGCTCTGGTAGTTCTTGTCCAGCATGAAATTCATTTTCATGATGTTCTTAGCTTAAAATGAGTATGATCCAAGTCTTGAATTTTGGCCACGGAAATGATAAATTGAAAATTCTCACAAGCGTTCACTTAAAAAAAAAAGACCAATGCTACAGCTCAATTTCACAATTTCCGTCATCGTAAAACTCCACAAGACAACCAAACGTCCCTGACACTTCACTCTACGACCTGCGCGAAAAGTAACACCTGCCTCATGTTTGAGCCCGTCTATCATGCATGTCGACTTCAGAACTCCAATATTCTCGTGATTGAGGAATATCGTGCTGTCAATTCCAGCGAGAATTCATTTCACTAAAACGGATCGCATTTTCCTTGGCTTTTCAAGAACACGCGTGTTCCGTAAAAAAGTTCGCGTGCACCTGCAGTGTTCTCTCTATATGTGCTCTTTATCTACTACATTAACTGAAAAGCTACAAATGGGACTTGAAATATGCATCCAAGTGAAATGTACCTTGCTCAAGAAATAGTGATGTATGATGGTATTTGTATTGCAGTCGGCTGAAAGTAGCATCAAAGTCTCGTTAATGGGGTAGTTTCAGCAGCTAGTCGTCCTGAAAGGTTCATGATTAATCTACGATGCCATCATTTGTTCATCAGGGCGCACGATTAAGTTTAATGGAAGCGTATCTTGCCGAGGTATGAGTAAATGAGGCCATGGATCATGCGTGAGTATTGCCCACGATGATGAGAGGTTTCAGGCTGCTAATTTTCATACCAAATTTGCTTTCATTTTTGCAAATCGTTTTGTGTTCATGCTGCAGTTAATAATATCATGGAATACCACAAAACTACAGGATACTCGAGGCAAAAAACAAACGAAATACTTGCATTTGATTATCATAACGAATGGAAGCTCTATGGTTTGTTTGCCAATGGAAGTACAATTCAAGACTTTGTAGACGATTTGTCCAGTTGGAAATATTAAAGATATTTTGGTACTGATGATATTGATGTCTAAAACAAAGGCGTATGGCAGCTGGAAAATTGCAATAAGTACACGGAATCTATGTATAATTCATCCACTGATTTCAAGTAATAACAATATTTAATGTATGTGATACTGTAAAACAACTGAATTTCGACATTAGAATTTTTTTGTTTAAAATCCTGCTTAATACACAGGAGAGAATGTTATCGTATACTTGATACATTAAATCACTGGATGCATTTTCGTAGGAACCCTGTGTGTATACATTCATATATTTTATAGATAACGTCAGAATTTCAGAAGTTTAAAAACGAGTTCAAACGTGCAGCTCACA
The DNA here is from genome assembly GCA_014220935.1 of Platorchestia sp. MABIK. NCBI lineage: Eukaryota > Metazoa > Arthropoda > Malacostraca > Amphipoda > Talitridae > Platorchestia > Platorchestia sp. MABIK. The sequence goes on from JACJUY010000346.1 coordinate 39,456, forward strand.
CGAGCGTGAAATATTCATGTTCCCACTATAGAATTCAACCGTGGCATGGGACTGTCCAAAGAAAAACGAACATTCTTCGTTTTCTACAAAATCGACTTATAAAAGTCATACGAAACAAAGTGTACTATGCTCACACAAATGATTCATTCAAACACCTAGGCATACTTATGCTAGCAGACCTTTATCATTTCTCCCTAAGTAATTTCTCGCTCAAACCTTTGAATAACGAGAGCGATAAAGATCTTGAGTAATTATTTGGTAAGCCATCCAGCCCCGCAGAATTAGAAATGTTCTCAGAACTAAAATCTCACATGCGTAATGCATGAATTTTTAATAATGGATAAATTTCCTGCACCACACACAAATTGATATAACACACAATACCAAATTAAATTTCCGTAAAATGAAAATTTCTTTCTCTGAATGACATCTTAAGCCCACGTTTTCATTGACCACATCAACAAATACAAAAAACGAGGCGCAGACAAAAAAAAACAAATTCATTCGGTCGAGCAATCACGCTGAGCTCACAGGTACATTTAGCAGCAAAGCAATCAAAGAGATAAATTGCTATTGCAGTTCGCCGACAATTACAATGGGGACCGCAATTCAATCAGTAATTTTTGAGTATTTCTTCACCAGAAATACGAGGCAAGTATAAGGACAAAGGTGAGTAACTGCACGCAGGTGTTGCTGTCATCGTTGATTTGAGATGTTGTTCGTTTTCAAGCCTTTTACACAATCTGTAAGTGATAAAATCCAGTGACCTGTTCTTTTGCATTCGCCAATAAACCATACTCTTTAATAGACGCTGAAGGAATTTTATCAGGGGTTGTTGAAAATAACGTCAGCACACCTACCTCCGGATGGTGAACTGTGACAGCGACAATTTTTAGTGCCGCTATTTTTTCACGATTACCGAATGCTTTCTAAATTTTTGCTGAACTGAAAGCATCAAAATTAATAAGGTTATACACGAGATTTCAGAATTATCCCTCTGGCGTCCAAAGTATTCAAGAGATTAATCTGGATTCCAAAATACCCAAGTAATGAATCCGATGTTCAAACTGTTTAAGAGGTTAATCCTGTGTTCAAAATATCGAAAAGGAAAATCTAGCTTTTAATTTGTGAGAGAGATTCGACTAGGACTACACGAAAATTCAGGCTTGAAATAATTATATCAATATAAATCGCGGTTTATTCTAACATTTCTGAAAAAAATCAGTTATCATCGATGTGTCGATCATTCATGAATGATCAAAGAAACAGCTTGATAGTAATATTATTACAAGAATGCTTTCAAGACGCTTTAGATTTCATTTTTCGATAAAATTGTATCGTTGCGTTTAGGTGTGGCGAAAACCAAATTATTGTGCTACGCATATTGAGGTTGAGCTTTTGAACCTCTGACCACCAATTTTTCTCTAGTAATTCTTCAGAAATTAAAAAGAATTAGTTTGTTTGTAGAAACCATCGGAGTAAAATTTAACTTTCCGCCAATTTTTTGCAAGGGATTTGAAGGCTTTAATTTACTGACGTACTATATTAAACGTAAATGCTAATTTATCAAGAAATGTTTTGATTAACACTGAAGAGAATTAACAGCATGAATTCAATCACTCACTTCGAGCACATGTCAGGGCAAATTTGTGCAATTTTCATCACCCCAAAAAAGTCTATATTCGTAAACAAAATCAAAATTAAAACACCGACTCAATTTCGTACTACAATGCCTCACTGATTGCAAATTAACGTTCAAAAAAAGGAACCAATTAAAATGATACGAGCACTCAATAAACCCCATCAAATCTTTAAAAATAATTTATCAGCTCACAATGAAATCATGCGAGAATTTCATGAAGATTTTAAGGCTGAACTTCGCTCCGCTGCTGTGCAAAATAACAGAGAAGTTTTGATTGACAATTTTGCTTGGAGGGCGGAAAGTATAAGTGGATTTTACCAATATTCCAATCTTACTTCTATTTGCTCTAGCAATCTTGCGTTTTAGAGATTACTTTTGAGAAAGAATTTCACGAGTTTAATAGAGAGGAAATGTTTTTCTAATCATGTGATGGAACACTATGAGCTTCTGCGACAAGTTTTAAGACAATTTGAAAGCTTAAATATGCTGCCTGTCATGCCCTGCGTGGAATGAATGTCTCTAGAAACGACTAGATTTAAAATTCAGAGCCAAATGAGCGGATTGTCGCCATGAAGCCCTCATGTTCAGAGAATTTTTGTTGAAGAAAATATCGTCTAATATCTCAACACTATGTTGCTCGAACTTCCAATTTTTGACGTAACTTTTCGAAGTGAAGGAAAAAACATTTGCATGTTTCAGCAGAAAGCATAGAAATTAAGAGCAACAAAAATATCGAGAACAAACAATTTATAGTTGATGCGCAGCAAGGTTTGAATTAATTTATAAGATTAATATTTCATTTATTATATTTGCATACAATAAATGAATATTGATATTTATTTATATTTATAAATAAACATAAGAATATTTATTTATATTAGATAAAAATTCGGATCAGGCCTTCAAGTGCATGTTGCTATCAAACCCTAGTTACACGTGCGATAAATTCCTCCGATAGGCTGTTTATAAAGCCGCTATGGCAGCTCGATTTACTTTCAAGTGGCTGAAATGTCCGTAATTAAGCAACAGAAAATTTGGTATTATTGAGTCTCACTTACGAACGCCTGAACATGAAACACTAGCTTCATTAACAACAGGTACTGCTTAAAGCTGACGGATTACCAAATATAAAAAAATCAACAATTAGCGTCATTCGCACAGCAGTAACTGAAATCCCAGTACCTGCTCAAGTTTTTTTTAAAGAAGTTTCTCCCTTCATGAAGAAGGAAGAATTTTCAAATTTCAAATTTAAAACTATTCAAGAGCAGTAACTATCAAAAACTATTTTTCAAAGCATGGAGTGATTTAATGAATAATTTCTCCGAGGTGACATCGTACCAAAATGAGACCTAACGGGAAGACTCACTGGGACAGGTAACGTAGTTCATGGGCAACGAATAACAACGGAATTATCTTGGAGAAGCGGCAGGAATATTTTGCCCAGGCCTACAGTCTGTAATAACTCCGTGATGACAGAGGCAAGGCTACAAACAAGCCACTTTGCTTGCCCGCTGTCAAAGAGAACGTTCTTCATTGTTCCCTTCCCCTCGGCACTTTTGCTAAAGAAACCATTGGGTGCGAGTTCCTGACATTCGCCACACAGTTAGCAGACCAAAACAGCGCGAGACACCAAAGTACCGCTACTGTGCCGTTAGTGGAGGCAAAATGGCAATGAAAAATAAGGCCTGCCAAATAAGCAAAATATGGTTGGCTTGGCCTATAAATACAACCTGTGCATTATCGGAGAACAATAATTCATCCTAGGGCTGTTTTGCGGGGCATTAAGCAAAGGAGTATTGTGTAAGAACATATTCTTATTAAAAGAGTTACGAAATAAAAATTCCATGAAAAAATTTAATTCTATAAAATTCTACATTCTATGAAAGAGTTACGTCAATTAAAGAAAGAAAATCGATTAGCTGTCAGTGAGCGAGAACGGAAGTTGCATCCTTGAGGACTTTGAAGCCCATCAAATTTTGGGCGTATTTTGCTAACGAGGTTTAATTTTATTAAATCCAATCATTATGCCTCGAAATTAAGAAATCAGTGCATAGAACAGATTAAACTCCCGGAGAAATATAATTACGATTGCAGGGTATTGAATTGTAGAGATAGGAAGAATAAGTAATTACTTTATTTTACATTATTAGAGACATCAAATGACATTTGCTTCCTACATTTATTTTTGGTTCAAAAATTGAACATAATTGTTCGATAGAATCAACGCGTTTGCAATCACATGTACTGCCAGGTTTTAGCTCGAAAATACGTAAGTTTTCTTCGTCCGTTACTGAGCTTGAACAGAGCAACCATTTTCGGAAACATGAAACTCGCTTAATCCTTATCATAGAAACCATTCACTTAGGCGAGCTCGTTTCAAAAGAAAAAAAGCATGGACGTCATATTTTCTTTTCATATTTTGTTCGACCAACCGCCCTATTTCCTGCCACACGTGCAAGGAAGGTTCATTGCACAGCACACATTTTGAGGCAAGCATGAGGGTTTAATTTGGTTTTATCCCCTACCGTAACAAGAGTTTGGAATTTGGTTTTATCCCTTACCGTAACAAGGGTTTGGAATTTGGTTTTATCCCCTACCGTAACAAGGGTTTGGAATTTGGTTCTCTCCCTTACCGTAACAAGGGTTTGGAATTTGGTTTTATCCCCTACTGTAACAAGGATTTGGAATTTGGTTTTATCCCCTACTGTAACAAGGATTTGGAATTTGGTTTTATCCCCTACCGTAACAAGGGTTAGAATTTTTTTTTCTCCATTACCGTGAAAAGTCCCCGTTTTATGTCACTTACGAAACCCATCATTTCCTTTTTAATTAGCGAACTGATGATGATTTGACTGCCATTCTCCTCTTAGTTGCCGATTTACTCATTTTAAGCCATTTGTTCATAGAAATAATTTGATTTTGCTACACGTGAAGTTTGAGCGCTCTGTTCTCATCTGAATAGATGAGCGGAATTGAATCGATTTCTCAAATTTGCCGGATTGTTAACAAGAATTTTTTTGTTCACATCGTGAGAGCCGCAAACCCAAGTTTAAAAATGCTCTCACACGCTATTTTCCAATGGATAAAATTACAACCGTACGCCATGAAAATACTCCGTGATTCTAGGACTTTGAAACTCCGTAATTCCGAAAATATACCCAACACATGACACAAGAAATATTTTTTTCCTGCTGTAGGATTGCTTAGCTATTTCTTCTGTTATCTTCCAGTCTAGACCTCGAAACGCATTTTTTATCCTCCTCGTTTCTTGCAGCCGAGCTGCGCTATCCAAAAAAAATTTATTTGCTTCCTTGTATTAGAACAAATATCTTGATAGGATTTCACGGCGGGGCAGAAAAACAACGGAGGTCGAGCTCATGTCCTACAGAATTTCACCTACCATTTTTTTTACATTTTCTATGATTGATGGGAAAGTGTCTTCAATCAGAGTGTACATTTCTGGTACAAATTTTACTGATATTGCTTGGCTTGCTCAGGCTTTGGTGAAGAGTAAAACATATGTGACATTAAAAAACAACTCCTCGTAGAGGCTTTAATAATACGAGTAACATTGCAAAAACTTGTCGAATTATGAGATCATACTTCAGTGGAACTGACTCGTTTTGAGGTACTGTATGTAAATAAATGCACCGCAGCTTGGGCGTGAAGGTTAATAAATAAATGCGTTGAATAAAGCATGTGAGAAATGCGTTTCTTCGGTCCCTGTGCGGGATTTGTGTTTGGAGGCTCAGGCCTGACGTGGCAGCTCAAGATTGAGCAAGTTGTCTCGCTTCTGCTGCCGTGCTTTATTCTAATTTGCTATGCTTTATTCTATTTTGCTATGCTCTATTCTATTCTGTTTTGTTTTATTCTATTCTGCTATGCTTCATTCTATTCTGCAATGTTTTATTCTATTCTGCTGTGCTTTATTCTATTCTGCCATGCTTTATTCATTTCTGCTGTGCTTTATTCTATACTGCTATGCTTTATTCTATTCTGTTATACTTTTTTTTATTCTGCTATACTTTGCTCTATTCTGCTATGCTTTATTCTATTCTACCATGAATAGAATATCGCCATGCTGCCATACTTACTTTACTTTATTTTATGTGTTGCCATGCTATATTTTATTCATTCAGACATTGTTGTGCGCGTGAACATAGCTACAACATGTCATAGAATTCTTAAAAAAAGACTGGAATGACCATGTATTCTCATGAAGTAATGAGAATAAAACAGCAGTTCGTTAACCTCCGACCAGAGACTTGGACTTACGACTGAAAAGGAGATGAAAGTTGTGCCCAAAAACGGAGTGAAATTGTTACGTTGTGTATGGGAAACATTTTAGCCGAAAATGTTTCTACAAGTTAGTTCCATTTGCGTTCGAAGTGTGTTGCGCTCGTCCTGGACAGAAACTGAAAGCGTGAACTGTTTCAAAACATGAGAACGTTTTTAGTATTCATTTTGGAGCATTCAAATTTGTTCTAAACGAAGAGAAACGCACTGTTAGTGAGAAACACTGTTTGAAGACGTTGTTCTCGCATGCTAGTGGAACAACCCTGTTTGACATTGGCAGAATTAAGGTAATTTTACCATTCTTTCTCACGCTGACATCCCCCGCTTTGGTGAGCAGCTACAATACATTTTTAATCAACAGTTAAAACATTCGACTAATCGAGCCTCAGTTGCTGGATGAGCTCCAATATCTCAAACTCCGGTATTGACTCATAGATTCAAGTAAAATTACGGTGTTTGGAGTGGAAAAATATAGAGCTTGCAACTAGTGCAAAGTTTTTTGACAAATAAACCTTATCATCAGGACAATGTTTGTTAAACGTTAAGCTTAAATTTTAGATCCTGAATAACTGAAAGAGTTATTATCAATACAAAGCATGCTAAACGCATTAGATCCTGAATTAATGGAAAAGCTTTTATCAGTGCAAAGCATGCTAAACGCATTAGATTCTGAATTAATGGAGGGGTATTATCAATGCAAAGCATGCTTAACGCATTAGCTCCTGATTCACTGGAAAAGTTGGCACTTCCGAGCACTCGCACAACGTAACAGGATTAGAACTTAGTGGGAATAACACGACTAGGGAGCTCGGGACAGCTTGACTGGCTGCTCTCCTTCCAGGTAATGAAAAAAGAATTACGAGGACGATACCAATCCCTCATTTGTACGTTTAATTTGAAAATTTAAAATTATAAAAACTCTACGACTAGAAATAAAATAAGGCTTTACAAATTTCTGCGCATCACACCAGTAAAGTACGGAAGGAAGGTAAGCCTAATACTGTGATAAACCAGCATTATGTTGGAAAATTATGACTGCATAAGTGGGTGTGACTCAATGAGCGTAGTTACCTAACTTGGCTCTCATGCAAACATTAGCGAAAACCACCAACTTAAGGTAAAATAAATAATTTGAGTGCAATAAATTGAGTTATATAATAACAAGAATTTCATAATTTCTCCTTCTTTGAAGCACATACTGAGCACATGCTGGAATGAAATAATGATAGAACAGATAAAAACAATTTCTCCGTAGTCTTCACCTTGATCAAACGTTCAGTTCTCGTCCATCAACACAAATGTGCAAGCTTCATTTAGCCTGCAGCACTGAAATGATTAGCCTCCAGGTCTAAAAAAATCCGGATTAATAGACTTATTCTTGGGAAAGCGTATTCTCCGTAGTTCGAAAATCCGTACTTTCGAACAATATTGAGTCTCTCACCTTTGATTCAATCGCCCCTTGAAGCGTGATACGTAAATTGTGTTCGCTGCAAGAGCACCTACAACTGAGCCGATCTACGATCTCTCTTCTTTGATCGGACGCTTGTTGTGCGCTCGGGTGTCGGCTCCTCCATCTCCGAATTTCTGGATTTAGACTTCATGTTAAGGGAAATTTTGTGAGGGACTTGAACATATAAACGGTTGTGCTTTTTTTTGCGGGATAAATATTTGAATATTCAAGCTTTGAAATTTTCAATGGTAATTTAATTATTCAGTATTTAATAAGAAGAATGAGGGCTTAATATAAACATTAAGTGCTAAAATTTATCGTAGCCGGTCTTCGGAATATTAATTGTTCATTTATTTATGGCGTTTTATTCTTGGTGACTGATTTGCTATTAATTGTTTGCGTATATTTGGTTTCATTTATTTATTTCGTCTCCGGTCGAATGTGGTTGAGAATATTTGGCACATGGAAAGTTCGGAAATAAATAATATGGAAGCAACTTTTATGTCATTCCAAAAGCTGTATTTCTTCCTTTTCAGATTTCTCAATAGAAAGCAGTTGTTCAAGAGCTATTCTGGAATATACGCAGTTCATATCTTCAGTCTTCAGTTCTTTCCTGAATGTATTCTATCGATGACCAAAGGAAAAAAAACAAATACGTTTAATTGTGGAAAAAAGCATGTGTAGATTTTCTTGTTCACTTTGTCGTGCCGTAGGCGGGAAAAAGCATGAAATTGTTATGGATGGTTGCAGAAACAAAAATTACCAAAATTCATTATCAGACCCTGCGAATGAGGTTCAAAAGATGACAACGATGATTTCTTCACCAAAAAATTATATTTTTAATGTCATTTAAATGCTCTTTGTAATACACGTTGAATATTACCACCATAAGAGTCACTCACCTTTAAGATTTTTGCTTCACTTCAAAATGTCCGAAACAAATCATTTTTGAGACACCACAGTGAGTCTGACAGCTTCAGCTGACGTAGTCTGGTTCGAAGGGGAATGTCGTAAAATTCATCAGTTTCTAATACTTTTTGGTTGTTTCAGAATTGTTATTTTTCTGAAACCAATTATCCAGTGTTTAAGCACTAGATGCTCGGTTTTAAAGATCAAATGCACAATTTTCATGTTCCAAATGGCTAGTTTTCATGACTCAGATGCACAGTTTTTGTAGATCGAATGTCAAGCTTTCTTGCATCAGATGCCCAGTTTTCGTGTATCAGGTGATCAGTTCACATGAATCAGATGCCCTGATTTCATGGATCAGAAGCACAGTTTTCCTGACTCTGATGAACAGTTCTCATGAATTTGAAGCCAACATTTTAGTCCTAACGTTCGAGCGACAAGAAAGTGTGCAATCAAAATCCCATTAACATTTTTGCAGCTTCATGTTGCACGGTAAAATTTCGAAAATGAGAATGATATATTTATGAAATTGAAGCATTTTGATGAAACTCACAATATAAAGCAAATATATATCTACTAGATGCAAGGAACATGGCTTAGGAACCCAAATTTAATATTTCTCCAACAAATGAACTCCAACACGTCACAGAAATGCAATACTCGGGTCACCGTTGCTAGAGCAGAAAAAAAAATCTTTATCCATTTTTTCAATATTACGCATGTGTTTATGTTCTCAATAACAATAACAATCAACTATTTATTTACATCCTAATTAATATAATAGGCGACGTGTATTTTTATGTTCATACCGACCTAAATTTTCATTTTGCCTGCAACTTTTGATCGTTTAGCTCTTAACTGTTGAGGAGTGCGTGATGGCCCTATCTGTGATGTGCCTTTACAATAACGCGAGCATGAATATTACATTTCAATTAAGATACATTTTCTTGGTGCTGCCAGCTGAATAATGACTATGGGAAAACTTTGCGAGGTATCAAATGATACTTTATAAATGAAAATCTAAATTTAATTGATTTTTATACTTCAACGAACATTATGTTCGTTATCAAATCTCGCAAACTTTGACGGGATGGATACCGCTTTTAATAGTTGGATTTAAATGTTAGAATAATTTACTGTGGCGGTACTCCCTAGAGGGAGGTATGTATAGAGACCTTAATTAGTTAGGTCTCATATAATTAATGACTCGCTCCGTATGCTTGCCTCGAGGGACACCAATCTTCAGTAAATTATTCCAGTATTTAGAATTCCAAATTACTATAATTCTACTAGAATTAATTATTCTTGTATTCCCTAAAAAAAGGTTTGGATTTAACCTCGACAACAGAGTTGGTTCACTTTGAGGTATTATTATTTCAATATTATTTTGTTCCACTGCAGACAAGGTAACGTCACCGTTCTTGGAGATCGCAACCAATAAAACTCAAATACAATCAATGATATCTGACTGCATCCAATGAAACTCAAATAGGATCAATGATATTTGACTGCAATCAATGAAACTCAGGTGCAATCAATGATACATGAGTGCAACCAATGATACTCAAGTACAACCAATGATACTCGAGTACAACCAATAATACTCGAGTGCGATCAATGATACCGCATTCTATATTTGATGCCACTCAACCAGTGTTCTTCAAAAACTTTACCGGTGATATTCGCTCATTTTCGTAATGTATCACTTTAGATGACTTCGTTCACTCTGAGGGCCACACCAACAAAATGAACATAACTCACCTAAATTATTGCATTTAATGACAACAGGTCACTCATCTCTCTACCTCATCTCTCAATTACTTCAACTATTGTAACATTTATACACGCATCTTTTGTGTGCAAAATTGGAGTAAAAAACTCTTGAGGTTAGGATTATAGTTATAACTGATTTACAAATGTTTTGTAAAGAGAGCCTCCAATGAAGCCGTCATGATGGCGAGTTGAATGATCCAGGGTACTGGACGTTCATGAAGAATTTAATCAAACCATGTGTGGGTCAACGAAATTTCTGGTGAAAGAATCCCGGTCATGCTCAATTAAGCCGAAAAAGAACTCTCTAACTTTGATGAATTTATCTCATTTGTGGAAATTTTTATTTTTTCTCTAAGGTTTTGAGTGAGTCGGAAATGAAGTTGGCGCAAATACTGTGGAAATAAAATTAATGATGCCATTTGAAGTATGATTTTAATAGAAAATGGGTATCGCCAAACTGTTTTTACGTGTGCTAATTCTACCAACACATCACTTACGTCATCATATTTGGGCAGGTATCATCAAATACTATTTACGCCACATGGCTTATAACTTATAGTGTGTCGTCCAACATGATCTTACCTTCCACACGGTGAGTTATTTTTTGCATGTTGATGAATCCCTAAGATTCTGAATGTTGTTGGTTTTTAGCATTTCACTGACTTTGTGCTCAGGAGAACCTGTTTAAATCCCCAAGATTCGAATTGTTGATGGTATTTAGCATTTCACTCACATTGTGCTCAGGAGAACCTGTTTTACAGGTAGGATACGACTAGAAATTGAGGTGGCCTGACTGAGGGCACCTGAACTGGGACGTTCTCTGCGATGCCCGACACGTGAAATGCCTAACAAATCATGCACAATGAACAGTTAAAATACAAAGAACAGAAGTACAGATAAGCCACACTTTTACAAACCAAATTTATTCCATCCTTGCAATAGCAACTTTCTCAGATCAAGGGATTAAGGCTAAGTAGTCATCCCTTCCTAAAATTTTCTCTCTTTGGTTGTATTTTAAAGAATTGAATGACGTACATATGAGGATCGCATGTACTTTTGAGCATTGCTTCTACTAACTCCTACACCCCATTTTTGTTTTTGAATGTCATTGAGTTTGTTAATATCACTAAGTTTTTGAATGGCGCTGTAGCACTTTGAATTTGAAAGACCCTTTTACACAAGTGCATTTTTGAACGCCACTGTGGGATTCCAAGTGGATTAATAGACGTGTTTCAGTTCACCACATGTGGAACAGAAGATATTGAACAATGAGATTGAAAACGACCGCTTGACGTCTATACATGATATATTTTTGCATCACAATGTACAACAGCTACTCACCTGAAACACAAGCACTTCGTACTGGAGACCCAATGCAAAATAACTTTCAATTGAAATTAGATCAACTCGAAACATACTTTTGGGAGCTCTCGCAAGAGCAGGAACCGATGAGCCTTGGATTGGGCAGTCGTCAAGTAAAGCTAATTCGAGCATTGACTGCAGCTCCAGGCCGTGCTGGCAGTCCACCACTATAATTGGCAGAGCTCCTGCAGAGCTGCGCTAATCCGCAGCAGGTGCCTAAGAAGTTCGGCCGAGGTCATCATACCAAATGCAAGGCTTTGTTCCAGTCAAAAGCTTCGTTTCTACGTGCCCGTGTGTGGTCTTTGAAATTCCTAGCATGGTAGGAGGTGGGATTTGCTAATATGAAACAGCAGCTTTGACACAGGAGAAAGTAAACGGTAGGATTCAGTGAACAGTAAGTAATATATAGTCTTGAGAAAATAATCTGCCGAAGAGTTGTGCGTGGCAAACCGTAGCATATGGTGGAATTTCTAAAGGAACTAATTATAAAGGAAATAAAAAATTACTTTATTTACATAAAGTACAACATGAATCGACGAATCTGGGAATGTGTTTATCAGAGATCTACCGTAATATTCGCGCTAGAAGCAGACAATGAAGAACTTATTTTCACGCTCCTCAAAAAACTACTAATACGAAGTCTTGTACATAATTTTTTGCAGTAATTTAACCTTTTCGCAATTTTACAAACGCATAAAATCAGAAAAGTGAGCTTTGAATTGAATTACACAAGTACGTTATTAATTCACCTTATATGATTTGAGCTTAAAATTCACCTGAAAAACGATTGCTGGAGTAAAGTTTCACGCATTATGAAGATGTGGGGATGAGTAATTTAAAAGATTGGCGGTAGCGTAAAAGAAATCAAACGTACATATCAAAAAACAATGTAATATTAGAGCTGTATTATAAGCCCAAAGTTTTCAGTGAATCCAAGCAGCGTTAAACTCAGCAATTTCTGTAGTGTAACGATCGTGTGAAAGCAAATACAGTTTACTCTGAACTCGCTCTGTGAAGCAACAGAAGTTGATTTCGGCACAGAAGACCTGAAGACATGGAGGCGCGCAATATAAATTGTTGTCCAGAGCAATCGGTAAGGTCATGGAAAATGTCGTTGGTCTAAATTGAAGTTCCCGGGAATCTGGAATGATGACGGAGAACATGCAATTGGACCACCCCATTGCTGGACAAAAATGCCTCACGTACCGCGCACATTTCATATGCAATTGCCGAGAGCAGATTATTCGGTGGTGAATCGAAGGTCAATTCCGGAGAACTCTTCTCAGAATGGGTGAAATTTTGTGTTGTCTACGTGCACCTAAATGCGAGATGCAGGCGTGGAGTAGCTGCGGAAATAATTACAATCTTTTGTAGCCCAAAACTGAGCCACGATACACGCCAACTACGCCTCGTCACGCGATACAAATATACTCCGAACGATAACTATTCTGCAGACGTGAACATAAGCATGAAATGTATAGGCGGTGAAGGCTGCAGAGCACAGCTAAAGGCAGTTTCAGTTCACATGACCAAATGACCATTGTGACACCGAATAAAGTTATGATTACTCACAGTGCTCCTGCTAATTTTTTTGTGATGTGCGTGTAGTTTAGTGAGACAAGCTGAAATAAAAAATTTGAAAAGATTGTGTGATAAAGAAATTATTGCTGAAACATGTAAATTTCTGACACTCGCAGAGGACGTTTCAGGTTCTGAGTTTTATGTGTTATCCGTTCATTCTGTGTTGGAATCAACGCAACTATGAATGCAAGTTAAATTCAGTAATTTTTATCAGAAAGTAGTAAATTAAATTTGCATTGCACGGAGTTTTCTGAAAAGCAAATTACAGCAACGATTATGATTCAAAATTATATAAAATTCAAGAGTGAGTGAAATGTATAAAATAATGCATACCCTATTCAACATTTTCGTGATAATACAACAATTTTTAAACAGCAATTTAAACAACAATTCATCTACCACAGGTGATACAGAGGTAGAATGTTTCTTAAGTCTAATACAATGGTCAAACTAGAGTGTAGCTACCTGTGGGCTTGAACAAGTTNCTGACACTCGCAGAGGACGTTTCAGGTTCTGAGTTTTATGTGTTATCCGTTCATTCTGTGTTGGAATTAACGCAACTATGAATGCAAGTAAAATTCAGTCATTTTTTATCAGAAAGGAGTAAATTAAATTTGCATTGGGCGGAGTTTTCTGAAAAGCAAATTACAATAACGATTTTGATTCAAAATTATATCATATTCATGAGTGAGTGAAATGTATAAAATAATGCATACCCTATTCAACATTTTCGTGATAATACAACAATTTTTAAACAGCAATTTAAACAACAATTTATCTACCACAGGTGAAACAGAGGTAGAATGTTTCTTAAGTCTAATACAATGGTCAAACTAGAGTGTAGCTACCTGTGGGCTTGAACAAGTTCATAGTCGAAAGTGCGCTCGCAAGAGAGGGTAAACTAAGACAAAAATTGACAAGTTTCTAGTCCCAACTAAGTTGAGAACAAAGATTTGAATAAGAAGTAGAGTGCGCATTGGAGAATACATCTAGCTTATATTGGTTTTAATATTTTTCTAAAAATTACCTACCCTTAAGATGCTCCTAACAAATCTTGAGTGCACTTTCAGAATTTAACGGTTGAATGGTGCAGGTAGTAATTTGTTTAGGCCATATACAAGAATTTGAAGAGCATTTATGAAAAATGCCCACATATCAGCGGTATTATGAAGTAAACTTCACATTACTTTGCAATAGCTAATACATAAAATATCAAGAATGTTTAACTGAAATTCAACTGAACATGACCATGAGGAACAAAATTTGTCTCTCACTGGTGTCTATTTTTGGTGACCCAGAATTTCAGTATCATGTCATAACGTTCATGATTGACAATGCTGAGTAAATTGCGTATTGATTTACGAAACTCAAACTAATCTCATTAGTACTTGAAGCGAACATTGTGGCGTCTAATTTTCTGGAATAAAGACAGACTTGACCTCTCACCATTTTAAATGAAATCGATAAGACTAGACACATGTAAATGAGTGCTATTACAGATGTTTTCTCTCACCTTATAAAATGTGATGTATAAGACCTCATTAATGTAAATGAACACTATTACAGATTTTCCTCTCATCTCATTAAACAAATCTAAATGACCTGATACATGGAAATGAGCACTATTAGTGACCTGACCTCTTACCTTATTAAATAAAATCGACACGACCTGACACATTTGGATGAATGCTATAACAGATTTTTCCTTTCCCTTTATTAAATAAAATCGACAAGACCTGACACATATGAATGAACACTATTACTGATTTTTCCCCTTCTCTTATTAAATAAAATCTACAAGATCTGACGCATGTGAATGAGCACATCTCAGATGAATGGCGTGATGAGACCCAATAACAAATGGAACTTGGGACTCGCTGAGTCAGAGCCACATTTGACGTGCCCTCGGACCAGTGCCCCAATGCGCGTAATGACAACATTAATGGCCTCTGAAAACACTAAACTGGACTCCAGTGCCACATTGAATACTAATTGCTCCATTAACGGAGCTTGCGTGCTGGTTTTGGTTCATAAGTTTAAGGCATTTTTGAGTTTGATTAAATCGATGCAGCGATGAGGTGATGTTTCTTTTAGTTGCATGCCACTGATAGAGTTAGAGAAAACTTCTCCGTAACTGTACAATGTCAATCAATTGCACAAAGTTTGTTTCGATGTGTGAGAATAGATGGAATGTAATTAGTGACTTCAACATTATTTCATGTGAACCCTGTTTCACGTTTCAGGCATTTTGTTTTTCATTCCGGCGTTCTAAAAATATTACAAGAAAATATTTTAGGTGAGGGAAACATAGATGTGAAATGTTTCTATTTAGAAAACTGTTGAAGCACGTGTGAAAGAAAGGAGTACTCTCACTCGGCAGCAGGGAAAACCAGAGTTGTTCACAAGCCCTGACTCATCTTGTTCAGCAAGTTTCGAACATGTAATAATGATATTGAACGAAAGAAATTTCGCTTCATTGCAGCGTTTTGTTCAATCACATCCAACGATTCTTTCGTACCGCCAGAAAGTTTTGTTGAGATAGTTTTCTCTTGTGTAGAATAACACGTTCTGGTCGCCTACGTAAAAAGGGCAATCGTTGACCTTTATGCATCTATTCGTTCTAAGGTCACGACCAAGTAATTTTTGACAACTACAACTATATTCTACAATTTAACTGTGAAGCTATAACTCTATATCCTCTGTATATTAGCTAGGCATAAGTTCGTATCTTTGCTGAATCAATTTTTAAAATATGTCCGTCGTTTGAAAAAACTCCTTGATTTTCTCAATGAGTTAACGATGTAATCATATGATGTGAATAATAGTTTTCAACATCTGATCATTATCGTGTAGATGAATGTAGTGGATTGTGTTAATGAAATGTTGTTTTTCAAACTGCGAAATAAACGCCAGATAAACGAAAGTAGGAAAAGAAAGCGCACAACGCAATAAGTGATACTCAACATTAATTTGAACAAGCCATTTAAGTAGTTCAGCGCTTTTTATGGAGCCGATGATATATATAATGTGAAAATGAAATATTGTGAAATTTTGAGTTGATGATAAATTGTGATTCATTGTGATGATGATATTCTGTGTTATATTGTTGTACAGTGTGATGATGATATACTGTGTTATAGTGTTGTACAGTGTGATGATGATATTCTGTGTTATATTGTTGTACAGTGTGATGATGATATACTGTGTTATATTGTTGTACAGTGTGATGATGATATACTGTGTCATAGTGTTGTACAGTGTGATGATGATATACTGTGTTATATTGTTGTACAGTGTGATGATGATATTCTGTGTTATATTGTTGTACAGTGTGATGATGATATTCTGTGTTATAGTGTTGTACAGTGTGATGATGATATTCTGTGTTATATTGTTGTACAGTGTGATGATGATATTCTGTGTTATATTGTTGTACAGTGTGATGATGATATTCTGTGTTATATTGTTGTACAGTNTGTGATGAAGATATACTGTGATGTATTGAGCTGATGATATATTGCGATTTATTGTGATGATGATATACGGTGTTATATTGTTATATAGTGTGATGAAGATATATTGTGATGTATTGAGCTGATGATATTTAGTGATGTGCATCCATAGGCATCCCAAAGTCCAAGTGCCGCTCTCACAAAATTCATTACATAGAATGAATCAATTTTTACAAGAATGCAGGAGCAATGTATATGCTCTAAAGTCCTGAGTTCAATAGAATCAATTGTCTTTGCTAATCTCGAATCTCTGCCGTATTATTCACTGAGGCTCAGGTCGGAATTTTTCTCAGGCTTCAACAATGAAGTACATATCAGTTTGCAAAAACAAAAATTTAATTAGTAAAATTTCTTGTAAAACTAAGGTGCATACATACAGTATATGTTTGAACGCTACTTTCTTGATAAATTGGAAATTCGATTTTTCTCATGACATTGGTTTTTAAAAGAGTTTACTTTCAAATGAGCTTTTAAAAAGGAAACAGTTTTGCTAAAAATTTCTCATAAAAAGTGATGAACTGATATTTCAGGAAATATATGTTGTCCCTCGCACACTACACTCTGGTTTATTGTTGAGTTTTTGAACTCGTTCAATTTTTACTGCACATAAAAAATTCCCGATGTCAGAAAAATTGATTTGCCCAAGAATTATTTCTACAGCAAACCGAGTAGTTCCAGAACATTTTTAGTTAATATGAGGGCAAAAACAGAGCTATTCTTTTAAAAGAAGAATGAGAACTGTAGTACGTGCAAAGTGTCTAATCTTAGCTTGCAGAACCAAACAATGAGAATTACCGATCCCTTCTGTGCGTGCTATCGTAAAAGTCAGACTTGTTTTTAAAATTTTCACTTTTGTTACCATGGAATGTCAAATCAGTTGTAGCGAAGGAGAGGTTTTTCTATTCCGTTGTTTCTTACAGTGGAAATTTCTGTTAATATAAGCATAAAATCTTTGAGCCTCCATGTGTAAGGAACGTGAAGCTCGTCAGAACTAAAAAAAAGACTCAACTAAGAGTCATACAAAATTAAAGCAGAAACAAATACACATGAGTAGAGCCAATATCAGAAATCCAGAGCACCAACTGTTTACTCTGGGGTAAAATTAATCTCATTTCTATTTAAAGACGTGTGCTCTTCGTGAAGTACATTTAGCATAAAGGTCGTCAACTACGCAATCGAATATTTCTGGAACTTTGCTTTGCCACAAAAAACTTTGAATTTTTCATCCTCAAGCGTGTAAAATATGAACGTGAACAATAAAAGAGTATATGCTGTTTTTCGAAGAAACTTAAATGCACAAAGTTTACTACAAAATCTTAGAACAAGTTTACTTTCATGAAACAACTAGATGTTGTTTAGGTACTTTGATTTTTTTAAATGTACCGAACGAAAAAGAGTTTCTACTGAAACACTCCCCCAATTACGACACTCTTGGGCCTTTTTTTTCTACCGCGAACCGCGTGGGATTACCCAAAGGATTTTCTTGAAAGTTCCCTCGAGAAATAGACCCTCGTAGTTTCTCTGCCATATTCCATTTCTACACCCATTATTTTGTTTAGGAGGTTCATACTACGTGAAACCTATCGCAACGTGCTCGTATCTCAGTATTTTATTTTACCTTTCTTGAATTTACAGTTTGCCTGCGTTCAAGCACATTATCAGAAAGGATTTTAATTTTCTTGAAGCTAGCGTGAGCTTTTTAGCAGGCTGTGGAAACCAAAAAATGCAGGATTCACTTCCGCACCCTATAGTTTTCCCAAAATTTTTATGAGTTTGCTGCATCAGACACGCTTGGTTTCCATGGTACCTTAATTGTTTACACGTTAAATGCAACAGCTGAAATTGAAACTTGAGACTGACCTCGAATCAAACCCAATTCCAACTGGAAATTTTTGAAAGGGAGAAAAATAAATCGAAAAATACCATCATCAGGCTTTTAGTCGAGTACGAATAAAATTCAGTTTGCGACCACTGATTGGTCGCCTACATTATGGATATTCACTGTAACCAACGGAGGGTCACCACGCAATCGGCGTGTTAAACTCTCTTCAGAATTATTCTTAATTAAGTTTCTGAAGATGCATTGATTTTCAAAAGCATTATAGGCTATGTTTTCTCGAAAGACTTTTTTTTCAGCAGGTGCTCATTTTCTTTGAGGTTGTTCGTCTGGTTGAGAAAAATGTTTAGATTCCAACATTGTCTTCAGTTTTACGGGACTCTTAGCACACAAAAATTGTTAAGCTGTTTGTAGTGGTAGCCTTCCCTCTTATATCATCTTCAGCGTCTCTCTTGCAAGGCAACATCTGTTCGAATCATCCAATATCGAACACAACTTTCTTTAATCATACATACACTACTAAAACCTTTCAGATTGAGACACTGTTTAATGTTACATGAATAACACTTATACACTTAAATAAGCAAAAAAATACATTGAACAGCATTCAGTTTTGTACCAAAATGAAACAATCGCAGGATGTGTTATTCCTACTGATAAAGTTAACATACGTAACAGTTCATTTCGAGTAATGTGGACTCTAAATATCCTTTTGTTCGTTTAATTTGGCTAGAATGTGTTCAAATTGTTGAATTAAAATTAAAATTTAGGAATATTTTGAGACAATATTATAGCAAAAATTATTGTAGACTATAGAAATTTTTTAATTTTTCTATTTATTGTCACACACATAATCAACACACTCACACGTGATTCAAACGGTAATTCATTTCATTTCAATACTCAAATTGAAAACTAATTAAGGACACAAGCTTCAATTTTAAAATTGATTTGTCTACAAAATTTAACTCAAGGGAGAAAATCCGCCACCAAACAAAACGACGAATTGAGCTAACCTCCTCTGTCCACGACCAGCCATGATAACGCACCCTCAAATTTCAGCTCACGGTACACAAAAATTAACTAAAATTGCCTGCAAAGAATTCCGGACGACACCGGACCTCATCCAACAGCTCCTGTCGGCCCACAATGTCATCTGTGAGCAATTTTCTCATAATAGTGAAGTAGAAAATAACTCGTGCCGACGTGCTGCTAGAGGTGGGCAATCTTGCGCGTGTCTCCTGAGAAAGATAACTGCGTAATTACAAGGCATTAAGGCAGAATGAAGCCAGAATTACATCCGTGCATACTCTCTTCGGGAAGAGTGAGAAACCCGCAGAAGATGAACGTGCCCGCGAATATTGTATGACCGACGACACTGATGTAATTTCGTCTAGATTATACGCGCTGGATGTCATAATTGAAGAGGGCCTTATTACTCTAGGGAGTGATAACTGTATTTTATGGTGTTACTGAAGACATGTCACTCTAAGCGATGCAGATGTAGCCGTTGTTTATGTTAGGGACAAGGTATGGATTATGTTCACCGCACATGATGACCGTATCATGTCTGTTTATTTTAGAATGCAAATTGTCTATCCCAAATTGTAACAGAAGCTGCGCGGAAAAAAGTCTCCATGTGCCCAAATTGTGTCAGGAGAGCGAACAGCTGTTGAAAGAAAACTTCACATATTTTCGTTGTCTTATTGAAACTCGGAGCGAAAGAGAAATTATTTTTCTCCTGGTTAGAATGGGATCTTTCTCTCAAAACTTGCGCGAAACTACGGAGGATGTCATTTACGGTCATCGTATTGCAGCAAGGAAGTCTCTTTCATCTGCAGTGCACAACTACAGCAAGAATTTGTTTGTCGGGAACTTGGAGCTCAGACAGACAAAGATGAAGCTCAGGTTAGAATAAATGGTGCCATGTTGGTTCAGTCCTCGTTGGAAGACCAAACGGAGACAAGGCCCAGCGTTTTTGGTCTTTTATAGGACAATTTTTTGCTTTTATGAGCTGGTGTTCACAGTAAAAATTCTGATACTCAAAAAAATGATGTCGGTGCGAAATATAAATACGAATAAATTTTTAAATATATGTTAACAAGCTCCGTGAACAATGTCAAGAAATATTACGTGTATACGAAAAAAAAAATTATTTCAGATCATTTAAAGAGCAGAGATGTGTGAAAAGTTACTTCATGATCTCTACTAAGGTCATCAATAATGCCACAAGAGTGTCCTCAGTTGATACAAACATATAATATATAAACATTTGATGAACATATAAAGTTTACGTTCATCAACACTGCGAACTACACTCACCTTAAAAGGAAGCAATATATTTACTGCATGCACCAGTCGCCAGTTTCAATGTCAACTAAGTAAATTTAAATGATGAGTCGCTCGAACACTTTTTTTATGTATTTCGATTGACTCTCTATCGCAAAAATTTCAAGAAAATCCAGCTTTTCAGACGTTCTTTACTCCGCACACATATTGCCACATCCTTGGATGAAGTTTTAAAGCAGAGATCCCAGATTCTTGAGTTGCGTGAAGAACCGCATCAATGTTTCTTATTGCAGCCCCGTGGAGAATACGGTAAAATGGCGGGAATATCGGAGAACAAATCATTTTATTTTCTGCCGCAACGAGATTCATGCCCATCTGATAAAACCATGGAGCGTCGGCGCCTCATTTCGCACAGCGCTGCATGAGCATTGCACTGGGGCTCAGTTTCGGCGATGTTCCTCGCTGAATGGGACGTGCGAATGTTCCTAGTGATATATTCCACGGCGCTTTCATCTTCACACTTTTTCACTGTTGGTTGAGCTCAAACAGAGTATGGAAACATAACAGCTTATTCTGCAACGGCGATGAAGGAATACTTGAAATTCTTTTCGCAGCTGGGCGCACTGTACACAGTTGGAATGTAAGTCACAATTTTTCTTGAGTGGGCTCCAAGTGCGCGTTTGCGACAAATGCTAGAGCTGGGTGATGCTGCGACAAGATCTAGAGGTATTAGAAATTAACTCACAGTTTTACAATACTCCTTTATTTTTCAGCATCAAATGTCCTATTTATTATCACCAGGTGTCCATTAAGCTGACGCTCGTCAGTTGTGTCTGTCAAGTGAATTTCACATACGAATACTCGTCAAGTATCCGTAGGTAAAGTATTCAAGTGACCTCGTCACGTCGGTACTTGCCCCAAGTTAATGTAATGCTGATGTCCGTCAGTGGACGTGTCAAACCTGTCAAGTATGAATGTCGCACATGACATGAGCTAATGTCATGATGATAAGCTTGAAGTCGATATGTGAAGCCTGTGAACTGTGCGTGATGTGGTGACGCTTGTCAAGCCCGCATATCAAGTTTTTCCTTAAGGAATGTGTCCGTCAAAACCACAGCACAGCCGATCCCTCAGTTCCACGCGATTTTCGGCAAATACGGATATTTTTTTCCTATTTATTCATCTAATATATTGATAATGAACTTCATGTTCTTTATGAATGTGAATCATGAACTTCATGATTCATGTTATAATGAACTGGGAATACAAGGGATTTAGTTTCTTCCACGGACGTTACTGTTCGCATTCGATGATGTCTCATAACTCGAGGACTATCTGCAGCCGAACGGCTCATCCTGACACGCCTGCAGGGACCACCAAAAGTTGAAAGAAAACTCGTGCTATGAAAACATGATGGTTTGTATGTTTGCGCTCAGAAAACTTTGCCACTTACGTGCAACTCAGACGTGAAGTGCAGCATAACGTGGCTTTAAATACGACGAAAAAAGTTACCTAATATTTAACATTGCCTCAGAAATATGAGTGTCAAGTGCGGATGCATTTGTGCATTTATCATTGAAAGACACAAAAATTGAAGCATGTTGCAGTTTCATGGAGACGGCGTATAGTGCAGTGTTCTTGTAATTTACACATGTGCGAAATTACCGTCTCGTTATATTTTGTGAAATATTTATACGCAATTATACACATTGTTCTAACCCATAACTAGATCTTTACCACCGTTGTGATGTGAGACAATACTTTGAGATTCCAGGTTAAATTATTTAGTAATTTTTCTAAGCCTAATTAATGTACACCGAAGGCTACATAAGTTGTTTATTAAAGAGTACCTACTGGGTTACAAAAACTGGCGGATCACTCCAGCGTTACTCATCACATGCTTGCGTCGTTTAGAGTCGCATATTTAAAACATTAACTCATTACTACGGCAAATTCAAAAACGGCTTCCTCCTACACAGCGCAAAATTCATTGCATTTTATCATGACATTTTCTGCCCTCACAACTATAGTTATAGGGATTCCAATTTTTATGCATTATCTAAATAAATTTACCATTTTTTAATGGTGAAGTATTTAATTCGACTCCAGAATCTAATAAATTACGCGCAAGTTTTTCATCTTTCCAGGTCATCCTAGTCGTAAACAAGTGAATTTTGAATGAACGTTTAGTACATAACCACAAATAACTATCCGGGTATAGCTGAGTATGGAAGAGCCGAGGCTGTAATCCACTGAAGCAACGCACTACAGTTGATGCTGCTCCATGATGCAGAGGAACACACTTCGCCTCTGTACACATGCTGGTGATATGCGTTATTTTAGGGCAAAACTAAGTAAATTTATGCGATGTTTGAACCCAAGTCATGATGTACTTCACGTCCACTCTCGTGAGTGGCAAAGTCTTAAAAGCGTGAAAATCCCGTTAGCGTGTTTTATTTTTCTCGAAGCATTCAAACACGCAAGTTTTCTCTTATAATCTGGTTGGCTTGCGTGACCAGTTAAGTAGTCTGCCCACAGTCGGTAATGTCTGCTTTTTCCTCGAGTTGAAGACAAAATTGTTAAGCTTATTCTAATTATTTCGCTTACGAGCTGCTAAGCAGTACTCGACGTTCAGGAATGCATGCTATGTGGGAGCTATGCATTTAAAAGTTTGTCTCCTATCTCAGGAAAATAAATTCACATGTTCCTAAAAGTCCTCTCCAACATTAGCTATTATTCAGAAAAAATGACAAACCATGAACAGGAAATACATATGTTGCACTGAAAAATTATGTATTTTTCGTATGAACGGATAGCAATTCCTGTCAAAAGTTCTTGATGAGAGCAAGATATTGAAAAAATCTCCAGCACGTTAGCACAAATTTACGGTTAAAACGCTGGCTCTACCCGATGAAGAAAGCCATTTCGAATCAAGTATTTCTTCAGTAGGAAACTTAGGACCAACGCACAATGTGAACAAAAATATGTATGAACCTCAAGTCGAGATATGGTGAATCTTTCTGCAGTCCGGTGAGAAGCAACGATAATACTGGACGAGAAAAAGATGATAGAAAATCTCAACTTATGAGCACCTCAACTTGAACGGCAGTAATTAATCCTAGATTATTTCATCCATTCAGAGCTTGAATGAACCATCGTATAAGTCGGAAAATTTAGGGCTAATGCATACCTGTATAAGTTGAGGTTCTCATAAAGTGAAATCGGAGAGTTCGAATACGATCTCCCATTTTCTTTTAAATTCGAAGACAATTGACTTCCTAAACTGAAGAAATCTGATTCGCATCCTCTAACTTTCACCTGATTTCACCGAAATGCCAATTTGGAAAATCTTCAACAGAAGCGGCTGTTGTGAAACAGGGCTCATATAAAAAGTACACTGCTGAACAGACTACTTCTTTTAACTCGCTCGTCAAGAAGGCAAAAGCTCTTTAGGAACTTCATAGCAAAAGACAGCTTCGCCATCACCTTAAACTTTCGTTTATGTCTTCAGTAAAAGTCGCCTAGTGCATCAAGAGGCATCGATCGTACTCCTGGTGACGTGTTGTATCGTGGCTGCATCCCGCAGAGCGTGTGTGGTGTAGAGGTGTGTTGTATCGAGGCTGCATCACGCAGAGCGTGTATGGTGACGTGTTGTATCGAGGCTGCATCACGCAGAGCGTGTGCGGTGTAGAGGTGTGTTGTATCGAGGCTGCATCACGCAGAGCGTGTATGGTGACGTGTTGTATCGAGGCTGCATCACGCAGAGCGTGTATGGTGACGTCTTGTATCGTGGCTGCATCACGCACAGCGTGTGTGGTTGCGTGTTGTCTCGTGGCTGCATCACGCAGAGCGTGTGAGGTGACGTATTGTATAGAGGCTGCATCACGCAGAGCGTGTGAGGTGACGTGTTGTTTCGTGGCTGCATCACGCAGAGCGCGTGAGGTTGCGTTGTGTTACGATGGACGTGAGCGCAACCCGCATTATTTACAAACACTGGTTGGCTTCCCAAGGTTTGAACAGAGAGATCCGTAACTCAATAGCGATTTTTCTTCGCAGCTACTCTCCGGAGCAGGAAATTTTGATGTTTGTCTGTTTAAGGAAATAAACACCTGATTGTAATACACATAGTGTACCAAATTAGTTTCAGCTCTAATGAAAAGAGCAATTTCTTTGAGGTTTTCTAATTAGTGAAAATTCATGCAAAAATTGAATTTACGATAGCTACGATTCAGGAATATTTCTTCCTCGAATACGAAAATATGGCTCAGGTGAAAACGCTTCTGTTTTAAGTAAATGCAAGTGATTCAGAATTTTAAATACCTTCCTCAGGCTCTTGCCTGTATTTCAAGATGAACAACAAAGTAATGATCTAAGTAATTGATTCGAAACTAACACAGAATGTGCTATGGGGTATAGATAAATATTGCGTCCCGGTCGAATAATTAGCATTGGTGTTAGTTATTGATACTCTCGACTAAGAGATTAACTAATTCATTCAAGTAAGCTTAATGAATCTAATATGTCATTTACGTAATTTAAAAGGGAGAACTTTAGGAATAATAATTAAATGTTTGCTCACACTATTGTGAGAAGCATTGTACTGACTTTTTCAACAGGCATTTTTAATCATCAAAATGTGATCTCCAAAGTCCGTTTATATATGATATTTTCGCTCAGCTAGCACCTGAAAAATTTTCTAAACCTATTTTGACTGAGGAATTCAAATAAAAGACTATCAAATAGTAAGCTGCTCTTCTAGTCGAGTTAAAAGTTCCATTTACAACAGTTTTCTACCTCAACGGATGTCACAAAGTGAGCCAATCCTTGTAACTAAAATGAATCAACCCTTACTGAAAATCTAATTTGCTAAAATTCTAACGAAGCTAGTCAATCATTGCTGCAAAAATTGAAGGAACGCTGTCGGAACTTAGTTGTTCACCTACATGCATGAGGTAAATTTATTGATATATGAACGATTCAGCAACTTATGTTATATAAGAAGAAGACCCTATGATTGGTCTTCACTTTATTGCTCTTCAGAGTGAAAATCTGTAGTAACGAGAAAGTTCTAACGGACTGGTTCCGAGAGCTACGACCGAGGTGGTTTGCCGGCAACGCCCGTCTGTTGATGCATTTTTAAATTTAGCTTCAATTTTTAGAAGCTGGGCAGGAATATTTCAATACAATATCCGCGACAAAGAAGATCAGTTATTGACTTAGTTTTCCATTTCCAAGTATCATTAACTAATTTGCCACTCGCACGATCATTGACTCATTAGTTAATTTGCCTACAAGTTAAATAAAATTAATTTTAAAACAATGATGTTTTCCTTCTTGGGACATTTTTTTGAGAAATCGAAAAGCAAAGAAACTACTTTCAAAAATCTCACGATTACCAAAAAATACATATGTGCCAACAAATTGTGCGTTTCGATCAGAAAGGTAATTCTTATGGAGTGAAAAACAACAAATGGGTTTAGGTCTTAGACCTAAAAAGATTCGGTGAGGACTTTATAATATAAGAAACAAAAATACTTCAACTCTTTCCCGACGGTCGGGTGACTCAGTATTACACGAAACTCATTTGTCTCGTTAAATAAAAAATTCAGAAATACGCTAAATTCATCTGTATCAGTTCCGTATAGACGCAAGCGTGCTTATAGATGAAATTTGCCAACACTTGAGCGCAAAACGAAGGCTTACGTACAGTAGAAAACACTGTGGCACCTCACAAAATTTCTCGAGCGGTAACTTTACAATGAATGAAATATTAGTTTTCCAAAATTGAAAAATAAGTACATGCATTTTAACACATTTAAAAATAATTCTAGAACGCAAAAAACATTCATAAAGTTGTGAAATTGTGCGCAAAAATCTAAAAGAAAAGAAACCGTCAAAAAAGTAATGCTTAAGAGAATGAAATGAAGCTTATAAAAAAATAATTTGAAACACAACTCGCCATCTTTGGTGGAAAACTGTAGAAGTTGCCACAGATTTATTTTCTGTAAAAATGAGACATAAAATAATATCCAATTGTTAATGCAGTATGATGCCACGCTTGCATCTCAATTTTTTCACTTGCGTGAGTACATTCAAAAGGAATAACTGAGTTCGGTAGGAGACACAAGATTGATCTATATATTTTTTTTTCTGCGTGTGGGATACATCGGATTAAATATTCCTCGGGAAATTGAAATAAACTAGAAATTAAAATTAAACACATTCATAAACATGAACCAGAAACAAATACTGATGCAAACTACAAACATTTCTCTAAATCCTGAGTCAGACAACAATCACTTTGGTAGCCAAACGAAGCCACATTTGTTTTTTATTTTGTAATTTTCTGTGTTGCTACACACGTGAGACAGAAAATGTAAAAATTCTTAAGATATTCAAGAAAACTGTAAACGTCTTCGCATTCAATTGAGAATTTTTAGAAAGAAACGCCCACTGCGAGCTACCCTTTATGTATAAGTTCGCTCCAATAAATACACTTCTCGCAGTAAACACCCAGGATGATTTCTAAAGAAAGTTCGACAGTGAAAGCAATATTAGTTTATATTTCGCATGCCAGCACATAAAAATATTTTTCATGCAACAGTGACTGCAGCCAAAAAATTCAATCAACTTTTGGAAAAATAAATACATTATGTGGAAAAAACGAGCAACACCGACACTCCGTAGCCTCGAAGTGAAGTGGCAAGATTGAATATTCGCCCCAAGAATACGTAAGGCGCTGGATCCTGAAAATTCATGAATTTAGCAGCCGGAATGAAAAGAAGAGGGCATGCGAGGGAGTACTGACAAGAGCCTAACGTGATAAAAGTGGAGCTTCACTTTCCGCTGCTATTGAGCGGAAAATGTAATTACTTGTAAAGAAAACCTGCACAGCGGCGGCTTACTTGCGCTATGGATTCATCTGTTCCTCTCTCAAATGAAATGCGTTGCTGCCTGAAACTTCAATGGAAAGGACTCATGCTTGAAAAGAGTGAGCAAATCAATCTTTTAACGTAGGAAATTGCGTCCACACAGTACAAGAAAAATAAATTTTGGTTCCCGACAGAAATATTAATTTCAGTCCTTGACGTTTGCATGTTCAGTAAAAACATTCTTTCAAGTTAACAGGGAGGTATAAATTGTAGTCGCAAACGCAAATTTCAAGGTTAGCTATTTCATAAATGATTAATTGTTCATTAGAAAAAATACCTAAAATTTAGTTTCAGAAACTATTTGTATGGAAATCATTCAATGCTAAGTGACGCAAATGCCTTTGAGTGTCTCGAGCGAGTGAAAAAACAAATGCCAATCGCAGCCACCAGCAGTAGTAGATTGCGTCAAGCTAACTAAAATTGTAAAGAAAACATTTATTTCTTAGGCAAAAACGTGGAAACACTTTTGCTTCGTACAGCAGAAAAATTTGATGAAGAAATAAACTAGGATTTTACTGGGTGCCTCAAGTGAAACAATTCTGGTGATTTAATGTCTCACTGAACATGTTTCTGTGTTTCTGTATTATTGAAGCTACAGAAATAGTTGATTAAATTTGATATACTAGAGTTGTGTAGATTTTAGGAGACTTTTATATATTTTCAATTCACTTCTCAAAAAAATATATTGTGTTCAAGTTCATTTTTTAGTGATGAAAAATTACTTTTATTTAAAAGTTAAAGTAAAGAAGCAGAGGCATGAAAAAATGCAGACATTCCATTACATCTAAAGGAATTGATAGATAGATGTCAATTCGAATGCTAAATTCATCACACAAAAATCGCATCAATACGCACAATCACTCCAACAATGGTCATTTTCCACTCTTTTAACCCTGACAGACCTGAGACCCTTAAACATTAAACCATACAAATTCAATTCCCACACGAGGAGGTAGACATTTACAATGACTAACCATGAGGTTTGACCACGATTGATTGGTTATTTTCAGTTTGTGACGCACTTTCCACGTACTACGCGTTTAAGTACCGAAAATTGGGTAGAGCGGCATAGCAGAATAATCTAAAAATACCAAAAAATCGGCAAAGCGGTCAGACATTCACAATGGCTAACCATGAGGTTTGACCACGATTGATTGGTTATTTCTAGTTTGTGACGCATTTTTCCGGTACTATGCGATGTACCGAAAAATAGGTAGAGCGGCATAGCAGCAGACTAGGAAGATACCAAAAAATCGGCTAAGCGGTCTGGCAGGGTTAGGTGTTCTACGTTCAGTCACAACCGCGCGCCTTCCTGCTGAATACAAAAGTGTCCCCCTGCTATCAATTTGTGACTGCTTGCAAACTTTAAAGTCATTCGAATTTTTGCGGTTCCAACGAGAAGCTTTTAATTAGAGGACTGCTTTCGTAGAGTTAAAAATGGCCTCGTTTATATTCGAAAAGAGTACTGATTTCGCACAGCCCAGCTCTGCGACATCGCAGCCGCTAATGAACAAAGGCGTTGACGTCATAAGAAAATCGGGACGCCTGAATTATAAGGAGAGGCTGCTGCAGCAACTGTGGTCAACACTAAGTAAGGTTTGCAATAACTATCGACATCAATAACTGTGATTTACACTATCTGTGACTGTTGTCTTCTGTTACCGCGATGTATACAGATCTAACTATTGGCTATTGGGCGTTTTTTGCCTTTTCTTGCTTCGTATCCACTAATAATATAGGAATTCCGAAGGACTCTCTAGTGTATTTCAATTATTTATAAGTTGTCAGCCATCTCTTTAGGCATGAACCATTCAAGCTATGATATTTCGATTGTTTCTTTTAAAAACTTAATTAGCCCCCGACACGCCAATAATTAGCCCCCGGCATGGCGAGCCTATTAGTACGCCTCGTATAGTTTGCCTATTAGTGCGCCTCGTAGTATAGTTTGTCTATTAGTGCGCCTCGTATAGTTTGTCTATTAGTACGGCTCGTAGGGTTTCTCCATCAATTTAAGGACCTTTATATTAAGAAATTTTTTAAATCGAATGTGTTGTAATGCATCTCATGTATCAGCTTTTTTGGAAATAAAGGTTTTTTCTTTCTTTTCTAGGTAGGAGGTCACTACAAATTAAGGTCTACTCTAAAAAAGGCATCCAATAACTGTGCTCTACAATGACTGCAGAAACCATGAGCCATCATGACCACAATAACCATTGTGTACAGTAATTACTGCAGTAACTACAGCATTTACCTCAGACACAAATTGTAGCTCAATAATTACAGTGTTTGAAAAAAGCTTAGTTATCAAGTAACTATATGAGCCTTCATGTACAGTAACTGCAGTTCACATGAATTGCATCAGCTGTTGTACAAACTAATCACAGCAACAGGACAACGCATTTATTGCCGTCTGCGTTCCATGGAAGAACTGTAATAGATTAACTGCCCGTCTAGTGCGCCTGAAATCTTCACTTTCACTCAAACGAAGATGCAGCTTCCTTTGTCGAAAACAACGATAAAAAAATACTTATTTCAGCATAAAAACGAATAAGACACATCAACTTACAATTATTGACTTAGAAATTATGCATCATCAGTATACCGTTCAGTGATATTTTACAACAGAGAGAGTGCGTATGAATTTGCTCCCATTCGGAATACCTTCTAAAAAACACCAATTTCAACTTTACTGCAACCTGAGCAAAATGATGAAAAACAGCACATGTTATATCCCACATGTGTATGAACAACAAACACATGTAAAAGTACCGTACAAGACTAATTTTGTTTCGCATAAAATGAAAGTATCCTCACGACTAACCTACGCGTCCTGACAGCAAAGTATTTTGATAGCAGTTTATTATATGAACCCGATCAAGAGTCTATGGTCTCTATATATTTCTCTTCAATGGCCATTAATTCAACACCATGAATGCAGTTTTTAATCAAAACACTTATAAAAGTCAGAGGTCTCGTCCAAAAAATATGCTTTAAATAAATGCATCGCTCACCCGGGGTCCCAAATAAGGACATATGCAGTCAAAAGATTCCCCAGCCTGAGTGTAATTCCCCCAACGAGAGGCTATAACCTCTGAGAACATCCTAAATCTGATGAAATAGAGGTCTCTCAAGTGTCCATTCCAGCAATTTTCGCTGGGTCGCAAAGCACCAGCGGCGTCCAGAGCGGCCACACCCTACCGTCACCGCAGCCAAGCGTCAACTGAGCTGGTCCTGGAACGCCGTATCTTGAACAGAGCGACCAGGACCTTTGAATTCGAGGGGAAATTTAGCACACAACGGATTGCCTTAGCGTAACATTGATCAAACTCAGGTGTGCAGGTCTGAGCGGTGGTTATGGAACCAAAGTCCTGTGTGGCCTAACTAAAGAACTTACCTAAAATAAAGTCAAATTAACCTCAGTGCCCAACTAATAAAAACTGTTCGAATTCAGAGGAAAAGTCAACGTCGGAATTAAATGTAAGAGGTTTTTTACTCATTTGTAAAGTAAAAAATAAATGTAGGAAATTGTTTACCTTTTACACGCTGAATAAAAAAATTTCCAAACAATTTTACAGCATCCTGTTTTAGGATACTTCACCTAATGAACAAATAGATTTAACTTTGTACTTTTTATCGAAGAATTTAGAAGTGACAGGATCATTTGAGCGCTTTTATGAAGAAATTTTGAACAGGGGAAGCGAATGTTGCAAATCTAGACACTAATTCCGTCAAAAAACAATCAAATGATCACTATAAACGTCGTCAAGACCGTCACAGAGGCCCACATATCGAAGAAGACACAGTTCATGATGCGAAAATGAATTCGAAATCCTCACAATAACATTAAAAGATATAATAAAGGTACATATCCCTTCGCAGTTGATGGCCGATTTATTGAAAAAGATATTATTTAGTTATTTAGTTTTAAAATGCGTTGATGACAAGACGCAATGACGGACGCCCCCAGCGAGACAATACCACTTTGTGCCTTAGAATAGAGTTGAAAATTTCCACGTAACTTCTTTCTCGAGGGAACAACTCGCTGAACCCGCGGGTATTCTAAATCCGAATCTTCCCATCCGAGAGCTAGAACATTTAGTGTAGAAAACGAAACATCACACGCTGAACTCAACTGAATTTTGTCGTTGTGTGATGTGTGGTGAGGTGTTGTGGCTGTTTGATGTGTGGTGAGGTATTGTGGTTGTTTGATGTGTGGTGAGGTGTTGTGGTTGTTTGATGTGTGGTGAGGTGTTGTGGTTGTTTGATGTGTGGTGAGGTGTTGTGGTTGTTTGATGTGTGGTGAGGTGTTGTGTCTGCTTGATGTGTGGTGAGGTGTTGTGGCTGTTTGATGTGTGGTGAGGTGTTGTGTCTGCTTGATGTGTGGTGAGGTGTTGTGTCTGCTTGATGTGTGGTGAGGTGTTGTGGCTGTTTGATGTGTGGTGAGGTGTTGTGGCTGTTTGATGTGTGGTGAGGAGTTGTGGCTGTTTGATGTATGGTGAGGTGTTGTTCTATTTCCCTTGTTCCCTTGTTCTATTTGATGCTTAATCGGAGTTTTGAATTTATAAAACTTTAATAAATAAACCATGAAGCGATCAGTGTTAGACACAAATCCCCTTAAAGAATGAAAATTACTGATGAAACTAACAAATTACAATACATTTAATTCATTTAAGATTAACATAAAATAATGACAACACTTTTAGTTCATATTTAAATCAGATTAGTTATCGCAAAGAAGTGGCGCAAATTAGATAAGCAAATATCCACCATTTGCATGCTAAATTATAAAATTTCTGAACTACTTTAGACCATCGCATTGCCAGATATTTCAGCAAATCAAAGTGAATACTTTTAGAAAATACTTGTACGCTTTTACAAATACGTGTATTGACTTTAATTTCGACTCATTTGAGCGTTTTTAAGAACAAACTGCGAAATATATATAATTCTCATGTACATTAAACACATTAGATTAAATATATAATGCATGAAAAAGCGCTTTCACTGTTCTGCAATGTATCGTAGATGCGAATGACGCTTTTAAGAACAATGGCAGTCTTATCGCAACTTGTGCAGAAATTCCTGAACGACGTTATTTTTTTACTAAGTAATGACAACCACATCATGTCGAATTTGGTGCGTCTGTTTCAAACTTTCCATCCTTAATTCAAACGTCATTGTTTTCTTAGCATCTGAACTTGATGCATGGCTAAAATAAGTCATTTTTACATAACTAATACGGTGCTTTAATCAAATTAGGATTCGTGTTTGGGATGATAATATCGAACACCTCGTGGATCAACTGTGTTATTATCGTCTATGTATCGTAAAATGGCCTTTAGGATAGAAGTTACGAGATAAAAACACCAGGATCGGCAGGGGAAAAATGATTGCGCTCTGAGTTTTTTCGTTCCTACAGAGGCACAGTCGGCGGCTGCCAATAATGCTAAGCTTGTTTTTGTGTGAGAAGATATTGGGAAACTACCATTTGAGCGAAACTTCTAACACCTCGTCAAACGTACCGATCATGAACTAATGACGTTATTTCATCGGATACTCATGAATTTGATTCACAGTGGCAGCAAATTTGATCATTTGTTTCGTTAGAGGAATGCGGCTAATAGTAGCTGTAATATTTTTTCTTCTTGGAATTGTGACATTGAAGCACAAATTGAATTTGATGCCGCGTTTGAACATGAAACATAAATTCAAAATCGTGTCTTTAGCATGTCATTCGTTAAAGCATTTTGAAGCAAAAAGAATGAAAACACAATGGAGAGTTATTAAGGTCAATTAACAGTATCTGATATAAGTGAATATTAAATTAACTACGTATGAGACAGTTTATTAACAGGGAAATTTGAGAGGCAGACGTAAAAGCAAGTGATGTGAAGGTATTCAGCTGCTCAAAAATTAGTCTCAGTTAATTAAACGGTTTCAAATTGCATTTATCAGGCCTTACAGAGGGTTTCAGACGTTCAACAACGTCAACCTGCCATAAATACATCACCTAACCGGTCTTTGCATCATTTAAAATGAGGAATAAATACAAATTCCTCTGAAAAGTGCATTAGCATGACGCTCACAGCAGCCATATGCACTGTATTTGGATAAAAACCCCACAATAAAAAATATTGGTTCTGCTTTATGTTTGACTCATGGCACACACGCGTCC
Organism: Platorchestia sp. MABIK; assembly: GCA_014220935.1. Taxonomy (NCBI): domain Eukaryota; kingdom Metazoa; phylum Arthropoda; class Malacostraca; order Amphipoda; family Talitridae; genus Platorchestia; species Platorchestia sp. MABIK. Next base: position 73,214 of record JACJUY010000346.1, read on the forward strand.
AAATTTGATATTTTGCTTTAATAAATCTTATTTAGTTTTATTACATCCTGCAAGCGGTGGAAGACTGAGGAAATCTTGATAAGGTAAGAGCAATTCTTGACTAGGTAATTGTCCATGATTAATGACATAGATCTAAGTTTACTAATAATCATTTTCTAGGATAAATTGTTCCCATCTAGTCCCTATTAATTAAATTTGTAACAATTAAGCATCGAATCTCGAGAGAACCAATTTAATGATCAGCCTAGTATGCCCATAGGTTAAGTAAATTAGGTGGAACATAACTGTATGGCTTAAAATAGAGTTGATGATAGGATGCACTAGAAGTCGCTGAAGTTATTTGGGGCCACAAGTAGCTCTACTCGAATGTGCCCATTCTAGACTTCTAGATCACGTCTAGACTTAAGATACAATCTATTGTTGTATCACTTGTAGTAAATAAATTGATTAAATTGTTATCATAATGCAAGAGCACGTGTATTTTCCACACATGCTTTAAAATCTTCAATAGTGACGTGGATGAGCGTAAATACCTTAGAAAATTTATTTCTCGGTGTGGTCCTTACTGAGATTTTTTTTCCCAATTTCCTTCTTTTCTTCTCCTGTTTCTTCCATTCCTTGTTCGTATTCTCTATTGTCTACCTTGCTTCTTGCGTTTTCATTCTTCCTTTTTACCTTATCTTCATGCTGGTATTTATCATTTTCTTCTCCTAGAATTCCTACTTTCTCCCTATTTTATTCATGACAACCTTCATGTAATTTTATCGCTTACTTCGTTTAGGCGTCTGCAGAATCCGCCCGGCTGAAGACTGGCAGGACCTCGAGGGCACATGCGGCATCGCCTCGTCCAATCCAGGTGCTTCGATTCCGTGTGCGTCATGAGGTTGACTTGCGCTGCTATTTGCATAACACTCCTAAGATATCATTATGCTGTTAGCCA
>JACJUY010000346.1:81474-135673 GCA_014220935.1 Platorchestia sp. MABIK
GTTGCCCAAGCGATAATTTAATAATTCCGTATTCTCTCCTCAGAATATCGTGCAGTTGTGAGAATTAACTGTTTTAGGAGTTGACAACTGAGCCTTTGAATTTTTAAAACTCGTTTTACTGAGATTATTCCGTGTCTGAGTTCTTGTGAAGTGTCGCGTGCATCAAGTTAGAAAACTCGAAGTTATTATTTTGCTGACGGGAGATCTGAGGCGTAATGCCCAGCTACGCGCCTCTGCACTGGCCGCACTCCACGCGCTGGAGGGACAAAGCCAGCCTGGAGAGCGCCGATATTTTCTACCAGCAGCACGAGTGCCGCACGGACGCCTGGTCCCCGTCCGAGTTCCCGTGGGACAAACACAGCATCATAGACGACCGCAGCATACCGTGGCAGATGCCTTCCACGTCTCAGAGACATCCATTAGCTGAGAGCAACTTCGAACCTATGGCTCGTAAACCCAAGATCTCCGATCGTTCTGTCACGCTCGATCCAAACCATCTAGTCCTGCAATCCAAATATCGCCCGCTGCGTGAGTCGCCTACGCCTCCTAAGCCTAAGAAGAAATGTAGCAAAAACAAGAATTACGTCGATGAAACTCAACTGAAAAATAATTTTAATGCCCAGGCTATCTTGCTGAGCCACTTGAATCTCCCGTGTGAGATGAAGGAAGAGTTGGAGAGCCGATTATCTAATCAGTTGGGGCAGTCGCTCGCCACGACGAAGTCTTGCTCTGAAGTTGGTGGTCAGTTACCTTGCGACACTCAACCCGTGAGTGACGTCGAGCCTGGCCACGAGAATTCTTGTCCGTCATCGAGTGTGTGTGGAGGCTGCGACAGCCATAGCGGCAGCAGCAGCAGTCCTCCAGTCGTGAACTCGACGACACAAGTTACGAATGTGGACAGGAGCGCGTTCGAGCGGTATTATGAAGGCTCTGTGTTGGGCCACCACTGCACCACACCTGCCGTTGGGCCCCAACAGACTAACGAAGACCCGCAGCAACAGGGAGTGTGTGGCGGTCTGGGTCCTCTCTCCTTAGCCCTCGCCTTGCCTGGCAAACTGGAAGGTCTTCTCAAGCTGCTCGCTCAGTCGCTCCATCTCGTGCTCGCCGGGTTCTGTTCCAGGTTTGTACTCAATTCGCCAGACATACTGAACTAATTTCTAGCCACTGTGTTGTTTGCTTTTCCATCGACATTTTTAGCAAAAATGTTTTATTTTTACGCGAATTTATCGTTTCTGTCAGATGTATGATTTGACGAAAATGCTTCTCCCTCTTGTAAGATGCCTTGGAAGGGTTAGAATCAACGAGTAAATGCGTTTATAGCTGTTTTTTTAAGGGTTAATTTTACTCGTGATGACTCGTTGATGATTGATAAGAAACAAAAATTTATGCTTCTTCCTACCGGTAAAGAGAATAATGAGTGTTGACTATAGAAGATAAAACTCGGATTCGAACTCTGCACTAGCTGATACCTGAGCGCAGCATGTTGGCAGAGCGCACTGTGCTCTTATACTCGACGCCTTGTTCAGGAGGAGTTCCAGCGTGGACAAGGGGCTCGGCCTAAGTGAGTGTAACTATAACCCATACTTCGTGGTTCTACGTCCTTTTATAAAATTTTACACATATCTGCTCCCACACTTTTCTGTTCATATCTTTTTCTCTTTTACCAAACACCTTTACTTATGAATGAGAGACCAATTATTGTAACCGAGTTAACCTGTTTGAATCGCTTTTGAAGCCTCGATGGTAGTGAAATCGTAGTAATGATAACTCAGTAATCAGAAAAATGGAATATCGAGGGATCTAGCTTAAGACTTGACGAACCTGATGCTCTCACCGAGAGGTCAAAACCAAGAGAAAATACGGATATAACCTACTGTGTATCAGTAATGATATAAACTATTGTGGCTGTGGTAATTTATCCAGGAATCTAATAATAGTCTGATATGAGTCATACCTTTCAGTAAGAGTCAATGTTCATTGCAAAAATGAATGACGTTTTAATGTTCAGTACGTCGGTAGTCTACGCATGTATCACATCATACTTGGGCCTCTGGTAAAATTTTTCTAACAATTACTTCACACGGCTTACCTATGTAAAAATGTTCATATTCTGGAAGCCCTTCAGTAAATGTTGTAAAACTATTCCTGCCTCTGTCCATATCCGACTATTGTTTAGTACGTGTCTTGCGGTGAAATACTCGAGTCTTGTATTGCGTGATAGGAGCTTGTGTATCACGGCCAGAAAGAGATTTTAGGTCATAGCCTTGCAGTAGTTGCGACACGCCCAACCTTGCGGTAAATCTTTCTTATTTCTCCGTTTCCCTTCTCCTTGACGAACTATCTCCAGAAATGTGCGCACATAACCGTTATGTGGATCGTACTACTTACAGCAGCACCTAAAAACCTGAACTCCGTGAGGAAGGTGCGCTCATGGGATTGTTCTGCACTTCGTTCTGCTCAGCAGCGATCAGCTTTCTTGCCGTGAACTTTGTCATGAGCGTTATGCTAATGATGTATGACCCAGTTAGCGTTTACAGAGATAGGGAGCTATTTAGAACAGAAGTTCGGTTCCGTTTTAGATTACGTTGTTGTTTTCCGTGTGGCAGAGGTAGCCAATATGACCATATGACTTCCATATATGTATCGTATTCGAGTGGCCATTCCACAAGAAATTTTAGTGAAGCAAATCCTGGAGGGATGTAAAAATTTAACATTAGATTTAATTTTTTCTTCAAAATCGAGTTTTTTCTCTTAATGATACTTATCACCAGTATCTTTGATCGGAAAACATACGTAGATAAAAGTTTCCTTTAATGGCTGTGGAACAGAAGAATTAAAAGAATGCAGAACTCAGAAGTGGTTTAGAACTTCAATAATAGTTTAGTGAAGTAATACGCGTTCCTGTGGATATGACTCCTTTGTAGGGACGCAGGCGACGAAATTTAGTCAATTTGCTAGCGTGTACTCGGATAGTGCAATTAGAAGCACCTGTGAGGCCGCGTACTGTGAACTCTGATCTCATGATCTGCCTGTACGAGAAATTCTCTCGTGCTCCACGACACACACCAGAAACATTTAGTCAAGCCACAACAGCGCACGCAAGTTTAAAGTTGTATCGCAGATTTTATATGTTCTCTTTCTCTAGAGAGGAATGCTGGCCTAGAACCAATTGTTGTGGAGCAGCTGCAGATTTTGTGTGTTCTCTTTCTCTAGAGAGAAATGTTGGTCTAGAACGAACTGTTATGGAACAGCTTGTGTGTCTCGAAAGCGTTGCATGGTTCCAGTGGTGAAAAAGTGACTGATTTTTGTACTGGAGGAATCACAGTGAACATGTTTTTATTAAATTTTCTCTATTTCTTATTGTGATTCTGTTGGAGTGAGGAGTTCGAGTGAATAGGGATACTATTTGGTTCTTTTACTCTGCTAAACTGATATTTGCACTAATTTGGTAATGTAACCCCATCTTCATTTTCCTTGCTTAAAGAATTCTCTTCGGCCAAGTTCCGCGAGTAGATGTCGTGTATTATAAATTTTTCCTAGTAAAAAACATTCCCCTTTTATATTATATGCACACTAAAAAACGCTTTGCATTTAACGCATATGTCGTAGAGCGTTTCTTGAGCAGAAACATTCATGGATGACCTGATCATTGCGAAGAACGCTTAAACTCATTTTTACTTAAATTATACAATTATTTAAACGAGTACAATTTGGGTGTTGGCCGTGTCAGGGCGTTCCCTAACTTTACTATGTGTCAGGCCCAAACCTCAGATGCTCTGTCAACATGAATTTGACCTTCCTCTCGAGCGCAGGTGTGTGCACACGTGTGCTCTGGTAGAGCTGTACGAAAGCCTTCGTTTTGACGTAGCAAGCGTGCTCTCGCATCATGTGCATTAGTTGAACTCTGTCCGTAGGTCTCAGGGCAAGCTCTCAGTTCTAGGTTTTTGCCGTTGCGATTCCGTCGAAATTTGTTGGATTGAAGAAATGTTTTGCCAACAATGCTTGATCAACTTATCGCTACTAAACGACTGCGCTTTGTTTAAATAGCATACTGCTCAATGAAGGGGACATGTTTCCAGTCAAAATTTAACCGTGTTTCCAAATGATAATTGTGTATTACTTTGTGTGGTAATGTACACTCGTACAAGTACCCTGTTGAAGAAATTTTGTCTTTTAAATGTCTTCTAGATAGCCTTTTGCGAATTTTTTTACAGACATTAATTTACACAGTAGCGATGATTTTGTTAGGTATTAAATTTTGTTACAGCTAATTTAAGTCTTATACGGTATGAAACCCCTCAGCAGAATACAAATATTTATTGTATATATATATATGAATTTGCTCTCCGATGGGGAAGATGTGAGGTCCAGAGCTAAAGGTTACGTAGACCTTTTGTTGAAATAGAAGGTTTTCGTTTCGTTATAGAGCAGCTATTCTCGGTTCACGGTTGCCTTTTTTTCGGTAGATGTTACATTTACTTTCTTTTTCAGCTGTTTCGTAAACCTCTTTCTTGTGCATAGATTCCCCGTCTTCTTATCCCTTACTACTAAATGGTGGTTACCGTGTTCCTCTCTTGGGGGACGCCTTTGTTATGGGGCTCAAAGTAATTTACTTAGTCATTGATTATAAGTGGGGTAGAAAGTAGCTTTTAAGAATGTCTACCGAAAAATGTTTGTTCTTTCTATTCATGTAATACGATAGTATGAAACAGTTTTATTTCTTAGTAGTCAATGTAAAAATGAATTTCCATATTTTCAGGAGATAGAGTTTATTAATTCATGTTGAGCTTATTTATTTCGTAAAAGTGCTCTGCAGACATTAGTATAAGTTGACTACAACTTCTTCTGCCTCTAGTTTAGCTGGGGATTTTGAAGAAGTTCATCTTGTACATTTTTAACTTTTATTCCTGATGATGCTGGGAAATTTCGAATTAGTTGCGTTGGGGGTAATGGCATTCGAAAGCATTTCTGCAAGCGTGAAAGTTTTGTGTTCGGAATTACCGTGTTGAGCTGTATTATAAATTGCCGAAATTTATATTACACTCAGGAAGAATTTACGTGTTTTATTACCTGAAATTCATCGAATATTAAATTGAATTTTTGTGAACTTTAATTTCTGAATTTAATACGTTGGACGAGTTTCATAAACCGCTAGATTTAGAAATACGAGTTTTTGAAGAAAGCTAATTTACGTGCTCTTTTTATTATACCGTTCTTTTTTCTGATTTGTTTGGAAAGACTTGAATTAGACATCGATATCATCAGGTCTGATTCATTTCAAACCCTTTCGCATTCTGAAAAAATATTTTACTTCTACTTGGGCCTTGAGCATTAACTGCAGTATGCAAGCAAATATTACTTAAAACGCTTATTCAGTATGGTTCATGTCAACCCTCTGGTTGTAGTCTCGATGTGTTGAGGCGCACCCGTCGTTGAATCAAAACGACGGCAGCTGTCCCGGACCAGGAGAGTGGACATAATCAATTGCTTAATTATCCAAACCACTGCGCCGACACGGCTAGATTTGGGCAGGTAGCGTGAGGCAGGCTGCGTGAGCATAGCTCTGAACTCAACCGGAGCCCGTAAGCGGTCATTGGCCTCTGCATCCATCCCTCTTGCGCACCTCAACACACGGAACTTATTCTTGGCGTTACGGACCTGCGTGTTTGTCACGAGTCCTGGCTATTACTTGTTTGCTTTGTCGCTTGTGACAAGTTCTGCCTTTATCGCTTGTGACAAGTTCTGCCTTTATCGCTTGTGACAAGTTCTGCCTTAATCGCTTGTGACAAGTTCTGCCTTAATCGCTTGTGACAAGTTCTGCCTTAATCGCTTGTGACAAGTTCTGCCTTAATCGCTTGTGACAAGTTCTGCCTTTATCGTTTGTGACAAGTTCTGCCTTTATCGTTTGTGACAAGTTCTGCCTTTATCGTTTGTGACAAGTTCTGCCTTTATCGCTTGTGACGAGTTCTGCCGTAATTGAAGCTTGGGAGATGCGTGTTAACGTACGTGTCTGAACGCTAGCTTACTGACTTTTCAACGCTTCAGCACTTGCTTGTGTCGTGTGTTATTAATAGTGTTGTTGGACTCCCATAGTAATTTATTGGTAGGTTATATCTTTTTATGCATTCGTGAGACATTCTTTCCTCAGGAGGGCAAGTGATAAGCAATGTCTCTCGATTCTATGCTATGAGGACTGGCGTCCCCGGGGAGATACTGTTAGGTTACCTCAGCTATAAATGGCCTTCAGCACTTTTATCTTTCGTGCCCATATAATTTCTGCGTTTTCATACCTTCTTCACTATCTCCTCTTTGTCTTTTCTTCCTTTTCCTTCCTAACTTGTTTCTATGCGCAGCGGAGGGTACCTTGTCTGGGGACACTTTGTGCATAGGTTGAACATGGTCCGTTCTCTTTCTGCTGTCAAACATTTTTGCAATGGAAACAAATTCTTAAACCAACTACTTTAGTGTAGAAAAACTTTAGATTCAGATATTTTAGTGAGAGATGACATGGTATTACCTAATTCGCTACAAAATGTTGGAATCGCAATACTACATCAGCGGGAATTTCAGTCGAGATTCAAATTTTACTCCTGGTTTCCCAACTAGCTTGAGCACCATTCTCTTTATTTAGCTGGCAACCTTTTGAGAAGGTCAGCTTTGTATAGTTTGTTTTGAAAGCTCTTAGATAGAGCAACTTATCTTCGTTAAATGTTTTCAAGATAAAGGGCAGTGAGTGTGGACGAAGTTTTACGTTCTTCACGTTTTATTTGTACAAATTGAATTTCTGCAAAAGTAGGGTAAGTACCACCGCACATGTGCTCAGCCATTCCATATACCATGTTAGCAGTAACATACATGTTCACTTAACAGCGAAATGATCGTAAGGAATTATTCAAATTCTTGTAGATCTCTGGAAATCATTCTATTTAGTGTTAAATAATTATAAGTAGATTTCTTCGACAAGAAACGCAACATTGTTCATTTTCCGCATTGGTTTGTGCTGTTGCTTCTTCTGGGTATGCGAATGTCGAAATTTTCTTTTTTATCGGACAAGTTATTCAAGTCTTTTATATTATCTCCCTTTCAAAAAGAAATATCATTGAAACTCAATTGCACTTGTAAAAATGAACTTTCGTGGAAACTTCTAATTTTCAAATATTGTTTTTCTTTTCTAAGTTCTCTTTTGAGTGAGTTTTTCCACACTGTCTGAATGTGGTTCTTCATTTTTTAATTCTGCGCCTCTCACGCATGTTTACCGCTACTGGTAAACTTTGTTCTGACCAATACCGCGGCACTCTAAATAGTTCAGGTGTTTTTGTGTGGGATAAAAATTTGAGCGTGTTGTTTTTCATTGGTCCATTCCATATGTGTGATGCGGTGGAGCAGCCTTTGTCTAGGGGGTGCATAGTGAAGGAACGCTTACTAAACAAAAGCTGTGCTGTGTGTCAGCCCATGCATCGATCGTGCGCAGCTCTGCCATGGTCCAGCGTGCTGTGGCTGGCTGGCCGCTCTCCCGCTATGCCTTCCTTAACTTCGTCTCGTGACTCTCAAATTGCTCAGTAATGACCTCGATCCTTAACTTTTGTTCCTTTATGTGTCTCTGCCAGTGCATTTTACAGCCCTCCTGACCTGACGTTTTTATTGCATTTCTAGTGCATTGTTAGATTGTCCTAAGAAAAGTTTGTTCGCCTTTGTGAGTGAAATTCAGTTTGCAATGTTGAAGTTGATTGTCCTCTTTTTTTAATTTACCACTGTCACCTCCTCTGAAGTGTACATGTGATGTTAAAAGTTTATTATTACTCATCTGGAAATTGTGGCTGATGTTTATTTTGAAATTCTGTGTTCTGATGGCATTTGGTTTAACTGTGTGCCGCTCTAACCTTGAATACCATGTGCATCGAAGATTTTCACGCAGAATTTATGTCAAGGGGCGATTTTGAGATTTGTGATAGTGAGGGCTGCTCCCCTCAAGGGGATGCAATTGTTTTATGTATGGGAATTGGCGCTTCAAGTGGGAATATGTGAAGTCACGAGCTGAAGGTTATGTAGGCCTTCTTTTTGTAGAAATAAAATAAATTTTTTTGTTTTGTTCCGGACCATATTTTTTCGGTACACTGCTGTCCTGCTTTGCAGCACCTGCAAATTTGTTCTTCAACTTTTATGGTGTTTCATGAACTTCTTTCTCGACATAGTGTTTCTATGCATCTTGTGTATAGATTTCGCGTTCCTGTATGGTGCCTTTCTCCTTCCTCTCTTTGGAACGCCTTTTTTGCGTTTAGGGAGACTTGAACTGAAATCTAAACTAATCTAGTGGGGCCTGCTGTGTAGTTTTGCGTAGGCTGGTAAAAATGAAGTTGTTTGACAAAGCAATTATGGGACGAGGCCTTCTCCTTGAACTCCAGACACTGCGGCTGCACAAAGATCACTTTTATTTTGCCGCTCTGTTGTCGTCAGTTTGCTTTTCGCGCTTCCATTACTACGTATCCTCATGTGTTCTTTCTTTTCTAGAAACTGCAGTTTATGATGTCACATTCTAAAAGTTCTTCACTCTCAAGGGGATGCAACTACCGCATCTCTAGGGACTCCTGAGGGGAATATAGCTATTGCGTTTATGGGAATTATCCCTCCCGTGGAGAAAATGTTAAATTCCGAGCTGAAAGTTAGCTAGGCCTTTTTTAAGATGAAATAATTTTTGTTAAGGACCATCGTTTCTCGGTTTGCTGCTGTGCTGTTTTTCAGCACCGGCAACTTCTTTCTACAGCACCTGTTTCTTCTTCAATTTTTATTTTGTTTTACAAACTTCCTAACTTGTTGTTTTTATGCGCTGGAGATTTTGTGTGGGAACACACATTGTCGATAGACAAAACGTTCCCTTTTCTCCATACTAAATGCTGCCTTCCTCCTTTCTCTCGTTGGAGTACATTTGTTGTGGTATGGGAGGGTTAAATTAGCAAATCTTATCTAAAATGAGCCTTTACTTTAATAACAGGATGCAATAGAAATGTGGAAATTTTTTCTATTTGACGATTTTAAGCATCGCTCTAGAGTCCGATATCGTAAAGGTGCGCATAACAAGAGTGCATGCTGTGAGACTCGAGGTGTTGTTCGACTTCAGTTCTCAATAGCGTGTATGGTCTGACGTTACCATAAGCAAATGCTTATAGATCATGTTTTTGGTTCAGGAAGTTCACTCAGTGCAACAGCTTCTATCACAGTTGTGAGGAATACAATCGCAAGCTTATGCTCTTATGTTTCCCCTCAGGGGGATAAAACTATTGTAACAATGGGAATTAGCGCTCCCAGGGGGACAATGTGAGTGCCCGAGCTAAAGGTTAGGTAAGCTTTCTTTTTGTTAAAATAACATTGGTTTTTGTTTTGTTACGGACCAACTTTTTTCGGTTCACTCCTGTCCTGTTTTTTCAACACCTACTACTTTCTTCTTCAACTTTGATCTTGTTTCATGAACATCTTTCTCATCTTACTGTTTCTATGCCCTTTCTGCATAGATTCCACGTTCCCTTAACTCCATACTAAATGGACCTTCTTCTTTCCTCTCTTTGGATCTCACTTGTTGAGGATAGGGAGGCTTAAACTAACTAATAATCTAATCTAATCTGCTCTTATGTTTGTGGTAGAGAATTTGATCACTCACTGTGTACCCTGCACCTGCTCAAATTTTCTTATATTCTCTGCCAAATTGCTGATTTATTTATAATTATCCAACTTGCAAATTATGTTGCCAACTAGCAGTGGATGCTTAAGAATACATTAAAATTCTTTTAAATAATTACACCTCATATAAGGTTCATTCATGTCGAATGACTCTATACCCATCAAAAGGGATATATTTAAGTCCACTGCTGCCATCGTTGCCACTAAAGCTATCGCATTTTGAATGCTTGGCTTTTAGCCGTATTCTGAGCATCGTAGCTGAACGCATCACTGAAGCGACAAATGATCATTGAGCAACTCCTGGCCGAACTGGACGTGTTTTGTCACTGAACGTCATCTTGCGCTTCTTCCCTTATGATCAATTCTAACGCAGCTTGTAGAAATCAAATGACTCAAAATCTGTATTATAAGAAGCTTTTTGGCGTCGCGTCTTGATAGCATTGCCAGTTCTTTCTACAGTTGATGAATAGTTTTCAGAGCAACGTTTTTCAGGGTAATAGGTTGTTCCTCCGGATATCACTTCTTGTTTTAGGATCTCTTGAGTGCAAACAAAAGTCTTAGGTAAGGGGGCCCTAGGGCCCGGTTTTCTTGGCTGTGTGAGAGGGAGCGCGTGGCTGTGGGTTTTTTTCAGGTCGTAAATTGCCACTTCTGTTATTTGTACGCCTGCATCTACACGCATTACGGACATTCCTCGTCTCTACAGGGTCTTTTCTTGCATTGAAATTTTGGAAGCCTCTTTGTTGATTGTCCGAAAGCGATTATAATGCACCAAACATTGAAGAAAGGTCGAAAAATGAAATGGAAACAGCGTTTACGAAGCCCTTCTCGCCAGGCTGGAAAGCATCCTGAACGGTGTGTAGAGGAACTGTGCAGCGAGAGAATCTCCGCTAAACTGTCATCTTTAGCTATCCCAATTTTCGAATGTCAAGAAAGCAAGTAACCATACGTATAATATCGAGTGTTGGTTTTGTTTGCTTAGAAAATATATACATTTTCTGTCCACTGTGCTGTAGTTGTTTGAGGTTGTAAAAAGTTAGTTTACCTTTTAGAGTTGTCTCTCTGAACTTACCTCAATTCCGAAAGTTTAATGGTTTCGGCGCTGCTTTCGAGACGGAGCAGGAATCTCGCAAGTGGGCAGATGTAACTTTCTTTTTTCTAGTTGTTTCAAATTCTCGAACTGAAAGCAAAATATTCGCATGGCTTACAAGTGTAGAACGGAGTACAGTTGGTCATGCAAACCTCAGATACGTATTAGCTTGCTTAAAATTCTCTGGTTTCGACGTATACTTATTTCTCCTGCATAATTGTTTTAGCTGTTCGTTGCATGTTGACTAAATATTCATGGGAAGGCTTTTATTTAAAGTTTTTGAAGCATGTTTTCATCAATGTTACTTTCCTTGTCGGTCCTCTTGTCCGGAAGGGCGTTCGTGCTAGCCTGCATGCATAATTATCTTGACGCTTCTGCTGCTGCCGTCGTGTTTTACATAATTACATTCTGTGCTGTGTTACCTAAGATAGACGGTATCTCTCTCAAACGAGTACTTTAATTGTGTCCTTTACGGTATGTTGTGGAGTTGGTGCTCAGCGAGAGACACAGCAGTCTTAGTGTCTCCGTCAGTGTACTTTGAGGAAGAATAAAATTTACTCTGTGGTAATCTTAGCGCCTCAATAAATCGATCATAATTTAGTTTTTTAGTCACGTACGGTAGATGTGATGTTTCTCTCGCTTGTGAGGTAGACAAGCGTATCGTGTAACGTGCTCCCACGGTGCTTCTCTACACCTCATTTCTATTTTTTTCCTTGTCTACTTTTATCTCGAGATGGTCTTGTCCATGGATCGAGTAGCAATGTTAGTTGAACCTTCTTATGTTAATGATATGAGTAGAGGAACTCGATCGAATGCTTTTCTTACTCTCACAACATGGAAGCTAAAATATCGGAACAAGAATGTGAGCTTTACTTATTCTCAAAATGGTAAATTAAAAAAAAGAATCTGGCAGCCTAACTAGAGGGTTTTGATATTTGTAGGGAGTAGGTAATGTAGAATTTGCGAACCTTTTTTGTGTTTAGAGTACACCTGTCGCACAATCCTGTAGAATCAGTAGTAGCAGCTACGAATGTTTGTTCTGTTTACGTACTCCGTAAAGCGAGTAAAGTTTTCCTCTTCTTTTTCGGTATTCAATTGCCTTGTTAGTGTATGATGTGACTGATGCATTCTACGACGAGCTGGTGAAATTTTGAAGCTGCGTGATCAAAGCCTTTTCTCCGTCGTGCAGGTAACTATTGTATTGCTGTACCAACATCCGGCTCGAGTGAGCAGGCTATGTATCCTCTTACGTCACAAGTCTATTTCTATAGACTTCCTTCTCGTTGAAATGCTCCTTAGATCAATTCTTAATTACTACGCTAATTAAACTGCATATTTAGCCAATTTTTTTATTTAATTCTCTGCCGCCTCGTTTCATCGTGGATCACGAAAATGCAAGCTCTACTCCTTTCCTGGTGCTTCGAAGTATTGCTACGCTCATCGAGTGTTGCTGGAATCAAATAAAAAAATTCAATGATAGTTTCTGCATTTTGCAGAAGCTGAAAATTTCTAAATTATTATTCTTCACTTTTTCATCTTTCGGTGTACTTTCTATGGCCGAAGCCCAATAATTCACCAGGGGCTTGCGTCGAAGTGTTTTTTTTTTTGCTCGCACGCATCCAAATTTCATTAAGAACTCACGACGGCGGCGTTGTGGCATGAGTCAGCTGAGCGCTGCGGCCTGAGTTCATTGATCGCTCCCGGCGTCTGATCAATGTTAGCGGACCAGCGCTCTTTATTGGAACTCGCGGTTGTGAGTTGAACTTTGCGCTAGCGTGTCTCTAGTTGCTTTAGCTTAATAATCTTACTGTGGAATTGGACTTGTGGTACATTTCAGTCGTCAACGCTTGTTGACGCTTTCTGGTATTTCAAACTTGGTCGTATTTCTTCTTCAACTTGGAGTCTCGCCCGTTAGCGTTGGTTTCACTTTGGATCGCTGGGAACCGTTCAGGAAGACAATGGGAAGTTGATTACTATGCTTCTATCCAAAAGATGGATGCATTTTGTGAGACCATTCTTTGCATGACCATTTTTTCTAAATGACTCAGCTGCTTTCATGCGTTTCCTTAGGCGAACGGTATCTTGTAGAAATTCTAATCCAATCTAAATTACAAAAACTTCTTATTTCAAATTATTTTATGCCTCTTAGTTCTATCTAAATTAAAGATAGTATTATTCAACATTTTTGCTCAATAATTTTTTATTACGTAAGTGTTAGAGAATAGCTGAATTAGTCTTTTTTCACGCCATCTCGGGAAGTGTTTCAGTCTAATCCATAAGTTATCGTAGTTTCATTTAACTTTTAATTGATTGGGCGAACCAGCTTTGAAGTATTAGGTTATGTTAATGTTGCTGATTACTTGTTAATATTGTTAATTGCGTGCCTTGTGAGGCCAAATCTTAATGACTGCTCAATGCTAATGTACTCCGTGAAATAAGCCTAAATTGCGCTTGTTAATTGGCAATTCTCGTGTTTAATGTTATTTACGAAGCTCGCCGAGGGTGTGGAACAAAGCCCAGCGAATTCTATGTAGGTCACACAGTTCTCGAGACCTGTTGCTGGTGGAGGCTCCGCGTTTTTGTGCTGCAGAGATGCGAACGCAGACGGTGACGATTGTGGTGGTGCTCTCGATGAATGAGCTGGGTTGTTGTAGGAGAGTTCGCACATCTCAGTCGTGTGTGCTAGATAGGGTCATGACTTGCCGTGTCCTGTCTTTCAGGCCATACTTTCTACCCGTACCATGCATGGTAGAGAACTCTTTTGGGTCGATCTAACTTTCTCCTTTTTTTTCCTAGTTTTAAATAGTTCCTCATTCGGAAGATTTTGGTTATAATTTGTGTCTCTATTAAGAAGCAAAGTGGATTTTGTAGCGGGATCGGTGATGTGTAACGGTAATGTTAACCTAGGAATATTCAATTCTTTTGCCAAGTGAATTACCGGCAATGCTGACCATGACTAACTTGCATCACGTTATTTTGTCGGAGGAAGTCTTTATCGGAGTTTCTGATGATAACGATTGTTGTTCCTTCATCGTGCATTTCATCATTTTTTACTTACTTATCTCATGACTGGCATGGCTAACTTTGCTTTACGTTTATATCACAAACGGAACTGTGCTGAAATTTTTGTGTCTTGTAGATACGTTAAAATAAGCGCAGTTTTTAGCTTCTGGTCTCAGTTGTCTTGATTTTGCAATAATTTGATCATTGAACTCAAAACCATATTGATGAGCATGCTCGACGTTGAATTACGCAGTCGCGAGAATGCCGCACGTGTACTACTTACTACTTGACGCTTGTTAGCTGTACTGCCGCCAGCTCGCCGCTGAGCGATACGCAGTTACTGCGCAGTTGCTGTTTCAGGTTCCTCAGTTTGTACGAACACATAGAAAGAACTTTCCCTTGAATGAATTTACTTTCTTCACAGTACCTGTAGGGCCACAATCCTCCACAGGAGTCAAGTGGTTGTAATGCTCTGTGTGTGTAGTCGCTGATCGCTTTAACCTATTGTGACTACGGGGTATTGGCGTGAGTGTTGTCTTTGTGTGATTTTTAGACGTATTGTGTTCAGACGCGTAGTGAGTTATAATATTTTAGTGCTCCTGCACTTTAGGATTCCTGCTGAACTCTCAATCGCATTTAGCTAAGCGAGGCAGAATGTCGGTGTAAGGACGGACTGAAAAAAAGTACTACAGACCTCACTGTAATGAAGTAGCGATGTTTTTAATGCAGCGTCGTATGGATGCGTAGAAGCGCTTTTTCCTTCAGCGGCACGTTTCGAGTTGATTTAAAGTGACCGGCTGTATACCGGCTCGATGTGTAAATTTGTAACAGTATTCTTGGTGGTGTTGTATTAGGTTCCATATTAGGGGAGATCATTATGATAACGATTGTTGTTTCTTCGACGTGCATTTGCCCCTCAGGGGGATACAACTGTTGTATCTATGGGAATTAGCGCTCCCAGGGGGACTATGTGAGGGCCCCAGCTAAGAGTTAGGTAGGCTTCCTTTTTGTTGAAATAAAAAAAGTTTTTGTTCTGTTACGGACCATCTTTTTTCGGTTCACTGCTGTCCTGTTTTTTCAACACCTACTACTTTCTTCTTCAACTTTGATCTTGTTTCATAAACTTCTTTCTCATCTTACTGTTTCTATGCCCTTTCTGCATAGATTCCACGTTCCCTAAACTCCATGCTAAATGGTGTCTTCCTCATTCCTCTCTTTGGATCGCCTTTGTAGCGGATAGGGAGGCTTAAACTAACTAATAATCTAATCTAATCTTCGACGTGTATTTCATCATTCCATTGCTAAGCCTGATGAAAATTAACCGGATTCTGAGAACCTGCAAGTAGAATTCCCTAGCTTCTCTCATGGGAGTCCACTTACAAGGCCTGTCATAGCCAGCGTGCGTAGAGAACTGGGTTTTTCCCAGCATAATCCGATTCAATAACCGTCGATTTAAGTGCACTGACTGTGATCTCTTTCTAGTACATGTCAATTTTAGAGTTAGATGGGCCAGTTTTTCTGTTTACCATCCTTTTCGAGGAAGAAGACGTTGTGCGATTTCAGTGAACTCTTACTAAAGCTCGCTGTCATTTTCCTGGGTTGTTTTCCTGTTTGTGTTCCCTGCTACCTGGTCTGTATGTTGCAATTTTTCTGACTGGGTGCGATCATGTCTCCCCTCAGTGTAATTATAACTGCAACTTTTCGTCTGAAAGATAAGTTTCAGACGAAAGTTGCACCTTCTAGTGTGCTGTGTAGAGGTATTGTGAAGCCTATGGCCTTTGTAGAACTAGAAACACTTTCTAGATGTTGTCATCAGTATAGTTTTATGAGATGGACTGTGTCTTTCGTTTTTCTATTCCGTTTCTTCTTCATTTATGGAAGAGACTGACGTTCCTTGTTACTGATCTCCTAATTGTAGTACGTACGGTCTCTATTCTCCAGTTTATTTTAGATAGTGCTTGTCAGTGTTAAACTCTTTAAACGCGTGTCATTATTTTTCGATGTATGATCTGTGCATAAGAAGTGTGACCGCTGCGACGTGCGATGTCAGGTAGTACTATCTAGTCTTGTACCTGATAGCACACGCGGAAAGCGTTTGTTAGCTCGCACCGTTTTAGTTACTGAAGAATACAGCTCGCCCATGCTATTATTTGTTGTAATTTCGCCCGTTCCTCCATCAAGTTTATCGATGCTAAATGGTCGGGAAAATGCAGTGTTTAAGAATGTGTCATCGAAGAAAAACAGGAAGTGGATTCTGTGTGGTTGCTTACATGTAGCTTAAGTGCAGTACACTATAAGTGTAATTTGAGACAAATGCACGAGGATGAAGACGAAGACTCAGCTATACTTTCCCTACACTCACATTGAGTTTATTTTCCCTATCCAGCGACCTCATCTGATCATTGTAGCTTTGAGAGAAACATGCGTCTGCGTCAGACCTTTGGTGAACCCTGGAACAGTCATGCTTGCTGGCCGCACCCACTCTGCCATACTGCGCTGGAATGCGCGCGACCAACACGGAAGAACGTACGGGCACTACTCTCGCCCCTCAACCTCTTTCTGGGATCAGACAAGGAGCAAAGGTCAAATGAGCTCCTGCCTGTCTGGGTTCTGTTCAGCTTATAATTGTGTGCGCTTACCGAAATGGACAGTAGCAGCGTCCAGTTATCACTCGGTAAATCTGTTGCAGTAATAGAATCCATCTCGCTTCTGACGATGTGTAAATGAAAATCTACGTGTTCGGAGAATTATTTTGGTGCCTTGTCATTGTTTTTTGTTGTTCCTCTCTGGCATAGCCCATTTCCAGGTAAGGCTGGAGTATACCATCTTGATTTAGAAGTACGTCACTGGGTTTTAAGTTAATGAAGTTCACTGGGAGTTATTTTTCGTATTGTGCTCTCGCTGTTCTATTTAAAATTAAACCATTGAAACGGATTGCCCTTTAGCGTATCTCGTAAGCTTCGTGATTTTCGAGGGAGGTGTAAAACTCGATTAAATTCCACTTGGAAAAAGATGCCGGTCGTCAGTCTATGTACTTGAGAAAGTGGCGTTCTTTGTTTTCGTCTTGTATACTTCATTGGGCTTTAAGGTCAAATTACAATGCTTGTTGCTGGATTCTTCTTTTGGTTTACATGTTTGAACTTGTGTTTGCTTCGCTTTTTGCTCTTCGCTTGTTCTTCCCCCCGAGTAAGACCCGACTAGAGTGCTGCCAGGCTCTTTTACGAATGTCTGCATTTTTATTCTTTCTTATTCTCGACTTATTTTCCTTTATTGGAAGAATGCTTACAAGTTTTGCCGGGTGTGCCAACGTAGACACAGAAATTTTGATCCCTGTTAGCTTATTTAAAATTAAATCTTGAAGTTTCATGACAGTGATTGCCTTAATTGAAGAGAAATCGTGGTCAAACCTTGAATTTAATTACATATAGCGATAACAATTTGGAATGGAATGAGTGTTTGTACTTGTGCTGGTGTAGGTGGTAGTAAGTTGGCTGTCACAACCGGCAAAGCTTCAAATTCCAGCTACTTCCTGCGCGCGCTTCTAGCTAACATACTTGACACCGCGTGTTTGTCATGGCCTCGGAGGTGCGCTGATGCTCGTTTTGCATAGATGTAGAGGTAGGCGACTATTGGTTGCCATACCGTGATAGTTGGTAGGGAGTTCGCACTTCTTAATGCTATGCCCAACGATGAGCTTTATCTACCGATGCTGTTTGTAAATTTATTTCTGTTATGGTTCTAAACGAATTTGACGATTCTTCCGCGCGGCAAGCATGTGGATAGTTTCGATGTTACTGTTAGCATTTTTTACTACTTCCACTCTATTGACACTTTCTTAAAAAACAATCAATGCTTTCACATGCAGTCTTCAAGTATCTAATGCAGAGAATCAACTGTGCTGGTGTTACGACTTCACTAGATCGAGATTGGTGGTGGTAATGTCGGGAGCGAACATGTGTAGAATGTCAAAAATACGCCTTATGGCGAATTGTGAGTACTTGAACCCTCTGCCCCTCAGGGGGATACAACTGTTGTATCTATGGGAATTAGCGCTCCCAGGGGGACTATGTGAGGGCCCGAGCTAAGGGTTAGGTAGGCTTCCTTTTTGTTGAAATAAAATAGGTTTTTGTTCTGTTACGGACCATCTTTTTTCGGTTCACTGCTGTCCTGTTTTTTCAACACCTACTACTTTCTTCTTCAACTTTGATCTTGTTTCATAGACTTCTTTCTCATATTACTGTTTCTATGCCCTTTCTGCATAGATTCCACGTTCCCTAAACTCCATACTAAATGGTGCCTTTCTCCTTCCTCTCTTTGGATCGCCTTTGTAGCGGATAGGGAGGCTTAAACTAACTAATAAACTAAACTTGAACCCTCTGTTTGTCACTTTGGCTTGACTGTGAACTGCTCAGGGTAAATATTTGCGGATGAATGTGACGTGTGATGCTGCGCGGATATTGCACGCGCTGCAAGCAAGCATTCCTTCCTGCTGGGAACGCAGTCTTCCCTCGTGCCCTCGCTTACGCTTCTCCCTCGTGCCTCGCATCTCGGCTCATTAGGGGCTGCCACGTGAATTGCCTTGACTTCGCTGCTGTGAAACTTGCATTTACTCTACTATGGAGTGCTATGAATGACTTGGTCACGAACCGGAGGTGTGCACTGTTTGTTATTTCGCTGCATATCGGTGAATTCTGGACCAAATACATATACTTTTACAATCCTTATTTTATTATCAGTAAAGGTTTTTCATAAAATGCATTTTAACAAACAACACGAACTGTTATATTTTTGTGTATAAGTTTGAGTTTTACTCAGCAATGAATAATGTGAACTTTATCTCTCGGTGGCATGTGAACTTCACCTATTGATAATATGTGAAATCCTTTGTTGAATTTTTCCGCTAATTGAAATACGTTTTTCAGGAAAGCCCGCCGCAAAGAGCGAGAGAGTCCAGCTTCGGAGCAGGAACACAAACTCTACTTGGAGGAGGCTGTCCTCGAAAGAAAAATCCCGGAGACGGACCTGAGACAACTGGTGGAGCTGCCGCCTGGCCTTGGCTATCATGAATGGCTTGCCTCACACAGTGAGTACACGACCTGCTTACCTTTTTAATTCCTTATCATTCCTTGTACTTCCATACAACATATACGATTAGTTAAATTTAGTTCAATGGTGCTGTTCTCGAAGTGCGGTTTTGTGGGTGAGCTAACTTTAATTCCCAATTGATCGTATGATTCTTGTCTGTCGTATTAGAGAAATTTTCTTCAAGCGTTATATTAGCCTGATTATACGTGTGCAGGCTATTATTCAATTCGACGACTGTTCTGGTTGAAATCTCATTTATAAATTGGCTCAAGGTAACACAGAGAGAACTATCCTCGTATTCTTTGTTGCCCTTTCCGGTAAAATAATGGCCAAATATTTTTTGGTCTTCTGAATATACGATTCTGTTAGTGAATAATTTGCCAGTGATTCAACACAGTACTTTTGCAAAAAAACACATTTGGTTTATGAGTGAGTTTTTCAAGTGAGCTACTCTTTTATCTCAATACACGCGTTGAGTATAGACGTTTGAAACAGCTTTGAGAGTATCATCCAATGTTAAAATAAAATCAAGAGAACGAGAAATATCGTATAAAACATTTACCCGTGAGAAGGACATGTGTTATAAGTTAATAATGTTTTATACAAGGTTTGCATGTAATTCAAACGTCGCTATCACAAACTCGATTTCTTTGCGTCTCAACAAAAACCGTGTCGATCATTTTCACTTTCATTTTTTTCCATTCTGATCACCTCTCGTTTTGCCCTGTGGGTAAACGCCTGTGCGCAAGATTTTCTAGGATGTATTACTGAGGCACGTGCCTTTCTTGTGATACCGTGAAAGCTCCTGCAAACGCTACCTCTATCAAGCGACTCATTCTGCGCTGCTAAGCGAACTATCCAATGACACGACAGGGATGACACGAGGTCACGGTGACTATTCTACCGAGTAGCGATTGATTGCTCTTTTCCAGTTAGGGAAATTCGCCTCTGATTTCTCACGCAGTGCTCTTTAGACAAGACATGTGATGTAGAGCTCATCATTCAGTGAACTAGCGTGTTCGAGCGAAACTGTCTCATGTGCTGTTTAGCAGGGCTGGGAGAGACCGTTTTAACTAGGGATGCCAAGCAAGTGTGTCAGTGAAAGTCGGCGCCGCCCCGCCCCCTCCGTAGCTTTAACGGCGTTTCCCCACTTCGAGCTGCGTACGGGTGCTGGGAGAGAATTCCTGTCGTCATCGCTCTCTCTAATGGTTCTTACGAGTATCGCTGCCTGATGAAATTATCCGTCTCTCCAGATTCATTCAGCCAATGTAAATTTGGGATCAATAGTTGAACGACTTTATTACACTTGCTGGTCAGACGTATTTCTTCTTGTAAATTCAAATTCCTTCTTAGAGATAATTTTTACCTTACCGTATAAGGAGGTTCAGCAGTTGCGTATTGTAAAACTTCCATAAGTAGCTGATGTATGGGAAATTGAATTTTTAATTGCGTTTGCTGTCGCCTGTGTGTCCACTAGAATTGATTTCCTATCATGATATATGTCTTTGAAATTTCTATCTCATTCTTTCAGTTGGTGATATGCTGCAAGCTACGTACTTTTTCACGAGTAGCTCGAGGTTTTCCGTCAGCAACCAAGAAACGCTAAATTGTCACAA
Organism: Platorchestia sp. MABIK; assembly: GCA_014220935.1. NCBI lineage: Eukaryota > Metazoa > Arthropoda > Malacostraca > Amphipoda > Talitridae > Platorchestia > Platorchestia sp. MABIK. Next base: position 101,938 of record JACJUY010000346.1, read on the forward strand.
TTTAATAATTCTTCGTGTTTAACTCACATTAACATTTCCTGTGCTGTTAAACTTGACATGGCTTTTCAGATGTATGTTCATATTTGGATATCCTGGTGGTTGGTACTATCTGTATGATTTGTGGATTTTTATCATCACGGCAAAGATAAGTTATCGGCTCCTCATCATTTCGAAATCATGAGTTGGCTATTGCAAGACGTCCGTCTGATAAAGTTTATCTCGTAGCTGATATTATTGTCACATCGTCTACAAATTAATGGGTCTCTACCTTAGCCGCTCTCTGAAAACATTTCAATTTGTGTGCTAGGGTTACCTTTATTGATTTTTATCTTTTCATTTCTCGTGAAGTAGATGTGATACACATTTTTTTGTTATAATTTTTTTGGTTAGGCTTCAGTGATTTGAATAGATTATTCAGTATCAACGGTAAAGCGAAATCTTCTTCCTACTGAAGGCAGCAGTTAGTTTACGTTTGAGAAGTATTTAAATATATGTGAATTTCTTATCGCATTCTTCTCCGTGATCGTTGAGCATTGAGATAGAGGCCAAGGTCTTCAATTCTTTCCGACACTTCTTTAACAGGGTAGCTGTATAAGTTAAATGTCGAATATGACAATCAAACGTTTGATCGAGTGTTATATTGTTAAGTAACCTGAGCATTTTAGTGGAAAATTTGACGCTCCCTGTAGTGGCCAAAATTTCTTCAGATAGTTTTAAAAGTGTTTGTGGTGTATGATTTTTTTTTTATATATATTTTTGTTTCAATATTATACTCCAGTCTTAAGCGTATGATCTTCGATTTTATATCTATTATATTATGAAAAAATGAAGAGTTTAGCACGCAAAGACTCAACTCGAACGTGATGCGTGTAAACAGGTATTAACGTGTCATATGATGCAATTTTTAAATCTAATGAATGGAGTTATTAAACCAGCCTCGAGACTTCATCATTAAATGTGGAAGTGAAAACAAGAATACAAGCTTCTTTTAGGCTGGTATTTTCTTGCTACTACTTCGTTGCGGTGAACCTAAAGTTACAGTATTAAATTTCAAGAAATAAGAAAAATTAAACGGTCTATTTTCACTAGCTAAGCTTGAGTATTGTTGTCAAGACGGCGGAGTAAGCGAGTAGCTTACGTAAATCGAGCGTGCATCGAAGCTCAGACGTAATTGCTTCTGTCGTCGTAATCCACCTAAGACCTTTGCCAAATAATTAGTCTAGTGTCCAGAAATATCGAGTACGATGATAATTATGGACGCCTCTTAGGGTCGGTAAGAGGCGCAGGCCTATAAACGTAGAGGAATTGAGTGATTTATAATTGTAAGCTGATAAGTTGAGGTGTGTGTTCCCTGCGTGAAGCTGGCTGTGGGGATTGCTAGGATTTCAATATTGGATTGTTTCTAGCGGTGATTGCGTGTTCAGTGACCTTTTTTCCTCCTCTGCAAACGGGCTAAAACAGCTATTTTTGTAGACTCAAAATCTGAATATCGGTGGTCGATTTAGGTTTTTATAGCAGATATTTGCCACTCGGATGTTTAATTTTCCGAGATCATTTACTAAAGTTTCTACTTGAATCGCTCACTAACAAATTTCTCATATTAGTTCTGCATGTCCTACCACATCTCGAATTTTGGCAGTATTATCTGTAACGAAATCAGTGCTAGTTCGTCGAATATTCCATATTCGACAAATTCGATAAGTTGATTTATTTATATTAATGATTTTCATCACAATAAATGCTGCTGACTTTTGTGGCATACTGTTCAAGTATGCAAGAACAATGACATGTTGCTATTTTGAAAGGACAGATCAATAAATCTATTTTTCCTTTATGGCGTTCTTTAGTTTTGTATAGATACTCCGCGCATCAAACAGCCTTGCAATTTTTTGCTTCCGACTACTCCTTCTAGGCTGAAGAGCCAATTATTGCTATAGTTTAGAGTCTCACGGTTGAATACATTTTTTCGTTATTACGTGACTGACGCAATGATGCCCGACAGAATTACTGACGCTAGCGTTCCAGGATGCGCATGTACGCAAGTCATTAAAGTGGCTGTGGTTAGTACGTTAAGCGTCAGCTCACTCGAACAGGCACTCGTGTGTACCTTGCGGTCACTCTTCGAATTAATGAACGTTCCTTCGTAATTATTATTTAGTTACGTTTACGAAGTTCCTGACTTGAAATTAAGTCATGGTTACTGAGAAATAAAGGAGGTTAAATACACTCAACTAATGAATAGTTAAAATTTTTTAGTTGTATCAGCGAAGTAGATTATAGGTAATTTATTATTGAAACTATAGGAATCAGCGCTCTCACGAGAAACATGTGATGTACAGAGCTGAAGGTTTAAGCAAATCGTCCGTTCGTTAAAATTGATTAATTTTTTACGTCTATTTTGGTTCATTGCTGTCCATTTATTAAGCATCCATTACTTCTTTCCATCTTACTGTTTCTATGCACAGGGCGTGAAGACATGTTTTGTGCATTGGTTGCCCTCTTTCCCTCAATACCATACAAAATTGTGCCTTCTTTCCTTTCTTACGAACACCTTTTATGGGGTTTGGAAGGCTTAAACTAACTCATAATCAAGTCTAAACTTATGTCTTGACTAATTTACGGTGCTCATTCGTGCCTTCATTTGTCTGTTGCTCAAGTTGCTGATGATGGTTACTGCGTTTTTACCATCTCTTTTGAAATTCTTCTATGTCACTCCGTCGACAGGACCCCGAGTGAAGTGCTCTTTTTATAGTGTATATTTTTCCAAGTGCTTTGCTAGGATGAAAGCCACCCTTCGTTTTTTTACGAAAGAACTAAAAACTGTACTAATTTCACTCAGATGTCGACACCTTGGGTCATCGGGTTTCTTGAACTCCGTCGTCTGGATTCATTCCTCTGTTGCTGTTAGTCATATCGTCAATTTTCAGAAACGAATTTGATGGATCTGAAAGAAAATTTTGGGAACCAATGTACTTAATTTTTTTGTACTCAGCGGCCGACTGACTTGAAAATTTAAATAGACTTCTAGTCAAAATGAGTGAAAAATGAGAGGTGTATTCTAGTTCAAAGATGATTCCAGTGAGGAAAAACAGTCAAGATACTGCGTGCTGGCTTCGTATTTAAACAAAAATATTACTAAGCTTATCTTTGTCAATGCACGGGACCATCTTCCAACAATTCTTTAGCATTTACGTAGCTATTCTCGAGGGAAGCGCAGCTTTTACGAACTCACAGAAGTGCATGCTCTCCCGTGTGCGTCTAAGTGAACACATAGAGGAAATATCTCAGGAGGGATACAGCTATTGTATCTGTGGGGGTTTGTGCTCTCAGGGGGAAGTTGTAAGGCTCCGAACTGAAGGTTAGGTAGGGCGAAACATGAAATGTCGTTCATGTATACCAGTGCATGAATAAGCAATTTACCTAATAAAACACATGTGGCCCAATACGCGGGGAACGTGTTACAATAATTTATAATGTAATTCCATTTGATATGAAAATTATTTTGCATAACCCCCCCTCATTTCTCTCGAGAAGATGGTCGATAAATGGATCTCATCTCCAAGTTCCCTTCCGTATCTTATTTTATCTCTGGGGTGTTCATACTGCCTCTTCCGCGGCCGTAAGCAAATGTGCTGAGTGACAGGAAATTGGGTTGGCACGGTGCCACTCAACCTAATTTTACCTCGTGTTCAATCGAGTGAAAATTACTAAAATCATGAGTGTACAAATTTGTGTACCGGGACATGGACCTCCATTCACACAAGTAAATTTTGTTCAAATCTATGACAATTTAATCTAACACCTCATAAAATTCTGTCGGTATCAGTAAATCTCCCCGTTTAAGAACCTTGACACTAGTCCGTGCATTTATAGTGTCTTATTGAACACCGCGTGGCCGCAAAGTTGTCCCACTCGAGGCACGTGCGCTGTTGGCTGCCAAGGAAAATAGTTGGCGCTCGTTAACAGAGCGTCTTCCCTTAAAATCGAATATTCCTTTAATAAAATTTGCGGAAACTCCCACATACACGTAGCGGTGTCATGAGTAAAATTACTTCATCAAGTTAGAGACTTAATTAACCGCCTACTTATGAACCAAATTCAGGAATGTTATTTATAATTTATTTAACTGTTAAAATTTTTTCAGCTCACGATGTGCAACCCTTTGTAAATAACCATTTGTTGACAAATCACGCTAAGTATTTGTGAGCATCAACAAATATTTGCCGAGGTGTTAATACTTTTTCTAAACTATACATACATGTATGGTTTTGCACAAATGCATGTATTGTTAGTGTTCAGGTTGGCGTTAAATCTATAGTGTCCTATCCTTACTGTGTCGAGCCATTTCGCCTCTCCATTTCAGTACCCAAATGGTCCATTCTTATCAATGGCTTTGTAGCGCTTAAGCTGCCATTCGCTGGCAAGCTCTAATAGTGTCACCACTTCTCAGCGTAACACATTCTGAATTTGATTTTCACCATCTTTATATGTTATTGATCTACTTGAAGTGCAGATACCTGCATCAAACTTCTATCATTATGAAATCAACTAAATATTTTATTTGAAGCTCTCAGCTTTCAACTACATGGCTTTGGTAAAAGGATTAATAGTAGTCGTATGAACGTTTTATTGAGTAGTTTCTCATCAAAATACCTTGAACTTGTTTTTTCCTATATATTGCCGTCGTCAACCCTAAATTATTCGAGGTTCCATAAGTGTTTGTTGTTAAACTCCAAAACGATAATTTTTTACAGCAATTTCAAATTTTGTCACGACTAGATGTGATTTTTAATTTTCATCTTTATCAAACTTCGGAAGGGCTTCCTGGTCCAGCGTATTAGTATGTCCTATTTTCTGTTCTTTATTTTCGGTATTAAGTGTTCCTGTCAACTTACTTCATCGATTTTCTGGTCTTGTAGCAAAATAAAATATTTTAATTGGAATTTCGATCTGAAGCAGATATTACAATGACTAATGCGAACAATTTTTTCCTTTGTTTCAGCTATCGACTTCTTCCAACACATCAACCTTGTGTACGGGACTATCGCTGAGTTCTGTACCATGAGCGGTTGTTCAGACATGAGTGGACCCGCAACTCGGCCTTATCTCTGGTTCGACGAGAAGGGCAAGAAAGTTAAGGTGGCTGCTCCGCAATATATCGACTACGTCATGACATTCACGCAAAAAACCATCAACGATGAAACTATCTTTCCCACTAAATTCGGTGAGTTTTACTTTGGTGCATTTCTTTTAAATTAATCTTACGTTTTGCTGCTAGTTTTTCTTCTTTGCAATGGATGATATTTATGTAAATTTCTCTTTAAAAAAAGCCTTCATCAAATGATGTTCAAATCACAAGTGTTCGGCTTCGGCATGCGAAAGGCTCGTCGCTGTCGTTCTTATTTTCGTTAAATATTACGATTTCGAATAAAATCACTTAATAGAAGTAGAAAATCAAACTGTCAAAAAATGATTTAACATGATGTAGCCATAACCTTAGACGCACTTGGAATGAACCTCGGTATTAACAGGTTTTTTATGCATTTCATACATATAGCTATCGCTCATGCATTTGACACCTCCCTCACTTGTTCACTTCGTACCTACTTCATTATTGGACCCTTGTCCAGTGTCATGCTATAAAAAGTAGTTTATTGGAATGCAATTTAAACCGTGATCGTATTTTTTCAATCCAAATTCACAGCGGTTTTAATAATTGAAAACGTCGGTTCCGATCATAGAAATTATTGATTTATTGTAGAACTTCAAGTTCATGAAGTGAAAGTAGCATTCGTGTTACGTACATTTCTTTCATTAAAAACTGGTAAACTTTCTGGTAGGTATTCATATTCTACGAAAAATATAACAGTCACGAAAAATGTTTGTAAAACTCTCATCTCATTGGTAGATCAGGAATTATTGCAAATTTTTTGCTACATTCGCTATTTACCGAGCATAAAGCCACGTTGACTGCCTACTCGTCAGTTCAAGTTTCAATCATTTCGCCTTTGTTGAATCGTTTATTCAATAATTGAAGTTTATTAATTTCAGCATTTGTTTTATAAATTAATCAGTTTAGCTTTTATGGATTGTGTTAGGGTTTGAAAAACTCAACACGAGCAAGACCTACGTATTGTGGAATCGTTCATTTTGACCTACAAACTGCAGCTAAACAGTAACTGAAGCTGTGTAAAATTACTTATTGCTCGACGTTTTGGCTTTGATGAGCCAATCATGTTTACAAATTTACTAATGCATATTTCTCTATCTCAAGAAATACCGCAATTTGTCTCCAATGCTTATATGACTTCAGCACTGAGGGTGAAATTGTTACGTTCCTATACATTCGTAATTAGATTTTTTAGCAAATTGACCCTCGTTTTCATGTTAGTGCTTTCCTCGAAATTCAGTGAATAATTTACTATTACGGATGAACTTATAACAGAAGTTTTTTCCTTGTTGAAGCTAGTTATCTCAATTCAATATTTTATTGTAAATTTTAATGATAATTTATTTTTGTTTCAGAAAACGACTTTCCCGTGTCGTTTGAATCTATCGTCAAGAAAATTCATCGGTTACTATTCCATGTGATAGCCCATCTTTATCACAGCCACTTCCGAGAGTTGGTGTTGCTGTCCCTCCACGCCCACCTGAACTGCATCTTCGCCCATTTCACACTTTTTAATGAGCGTTTTAGATTGATAGAAGAAAAGGAAACCGAAATATTGCACGACCTTGTGTTAGCGCTGCGACTCCACCCTGAAGATAGAAAATCTGAAGGCGGAGGAGAGAGCAGCGCCAGCGCCGCGCTGCAGGAGGCCGTGAGACACTGCAGTGCCGAGTGCGGTGGCAGCGGCAGAGCGTCTCCCGCTGTAGCGAACACTCCGGGAGTGGATGTTGCCGAGCCGCCATCAGGAGCTACGCGTCCTGAAGAACAAATAACTTCCTATGGCGCACTAGCCTCTCAAGTCGAAGGCGAAGCGCCTTTTATTAGTCCTGATGTTACTGATACGAGGCCATAGTTATCTGGGTTTCTAGTTCGAATAAATAATGTTGTAGTCTAGCCGATGGAATTGTCGTGGTTGTTGGAAGTGACCGTGAACCCACGTGACGATCCATGCGATCTGGGGTTACACTTACGCATGTTGGTGCTTTTAGCTTCATCCGAATGCGCTGGATTACATCCCCAGATCTCACCATTCTGTTAGAACGTTACTGTACATAAAGTGTTGTAAATGGTATAACTTCCTATGCCTAAAAATGAATATAGTGATACTATTTATATTTTAGGTTTCTGTTGAATATGTCAAATGTCTTCTATTGAATTAGGACACATTTCATCAGAAAGTGCGTTGTGCCTCCTTTCGATTGAGCTTGCGCCGGAGTGGTTGGAAGTCATTGTAGGATTTTGGGGTGCGCTCGTCTTGAAACGCTGTGACAGCAATTGACAGCAGTGCTTCGTGAATTACCTTTTTATTTCCAAGATTTAAGCAACAAATTCTTATCAATGGCCATGATCCGAAAATATACTCGTAAATTGAGTAGTTTCCAGATCTTGCTATCTAAAGACAAAAAAGCACTGTTGTCGGGGACTTGCTGGCCACGCCACACTAGTCGTATGTGATGCCTCCTTATTAGCTTTCTGTTTGCAGTACAAAGCTTTCCAAATATGATCTTTTAGCAGTGAATTTTTACACTTCGTTGATGGTGTTTCGTTTCGTCTCGCCTGTACTATCCATTTTATTTTCATGAATAAGAAGTTTTCAGTCTCTTGCTCGGGTCTTTCCATTGAAATGTTTGAAAGTAACTGTAGAAGAGTATAATTCGTTGTAAAGCTGTAATTATTTCTCTGTGGCAATATTCCAAATTTACTGATGAAGAGGATAGTTATTTACAGTGGAACTGTAAGTATATGTTAGTGGTCATATCTCTTGACGCAATTTGAGAATTTATTTTATTTTGCTTGTACTTAACTAGAAGAACTTGCAATTCTTTGCCGTCTTTTGGCTTTTTACTCTATACTCTCGCGTGGATTGGTAACCGCTTGTTTCCTGAGGTTGCTAGTTCGAATCGTTGGCGTCTTTCAAACTTTCGGAAAAACTAAACTTGATAGACCTATGAGAAATTTTTTTATTGGATCAGACATCGAGGTTTATACCAAGACTGAGTGCGGTAACCCCTTTTACTATTAATGCATTGCGTAATCTGAACTCTACAGACATGTTGTATCTACTAGCCTTGTTAGTGCCAACTGTTGTAAAATTGACTCTCTGTTACAAAAAATGAAAAGAATAACTACCTAGAAAGCAACTGCAGTAATTATGCGGACGTCAGAGTCAACAGAGCTCTCCTAGTCTATAATTTTCAGCAACTTCCGACTGTTGTTTACCGTATTACTTATTTCTCACATATTGTATCCGACAACTCTACATAAAATGCCAGGCAGTGTAATGTGATTTTTTTTATTAAACATGTTTTTTCAGTGTTGAACTGCATCGTAATAATTGGCAGTGTGTGAAATGCTCCTGACGATCTTAAATTATAAATTTTTAAATCCTTAGCACGAGTGATTAAGTACCATTTACGTGTTGATTTTCAATGTAGATACCGTTCGTAGAGTGATAAATAAAAAATTCTCGAATCTTTTCCCATTTATCAGACGATTCGAAGTAATTTTTCATTTGTGTGCAGTTTCTGAGCTGGCAGCGGTTTATAATTTAAGTGTCACGTTGCATTTCTCTCGAAACTTAAGTTTGCTACACAATCTGTGGCGGTATGAACGAACAAGTGTTTATTGCTGTGGCAAAGTTGGAAGAAAAACTTTTCTTCCTCCAGCAACTAGACAGTATTTATTAGCTGAAAAATCTACGGAGCTGACGATTCGCTCGTTCGGCGATTTTTTTTTTCAAAACCCAGCTGCAATTTAGTCATTTGAATATTTAGAACCCTATGTCAAATATCTTATCACTGTATCTTTGCGCCACGAACTATTTCCTGCAGTATAACCTTTCATTCATGCGTCGTTGCGACCAGAAATGCAGAACGCTATCACGGCTAGAAAAATAACCCTAGCTTGAGCTCGATAGAATTGTATGAAGAATAGCTTGCTTTAGGTCGGGAGAGCCGAGTTGCATCCCATCTATAAAGTAGCTTTTCGAAGATACAGCAAAAACGTGGCTAGCTTCTGTTCTACATAGATTCATAAAATCACCATCACGTTCCGATTCTGACTTATTCATACAGGGGCTCACCATATCATAGTTAAGCTTTACCTGCCTGGTCTTCGAGGTATTGCGATCTAGCTTTTAGATGCATTAGCATACCCTCTTGTTAATCTCCCTCTTTTGCATGAACAAATTTAGGTGTTGGTTTGAATAGGGAACCTCTTTGTCACATAACGATACAGTACTAGATTTAGACATAGTCATACGCCCCGTAAATGAACATTCAAATATTTTCTCCTCATGGATCTTCAACTGATGAACTTGAAAATGTAGTCATCAGTTTGTTCAATCATCACAGGCTACGTTGGCATTAAATTAACCAAATAAATAAGTCTTATTTGTTTGAGGGAAAAAACAAGTAGTTTGAACTCGTCTATAAAATTATTGGCGCTTCACTTCGTACTTCGGGCATTCAACACCTCTAGAAATATTTCCATACAAACTTATGAATCATCGGTAAGAATTTATTGAACTTATGTGTTAACTGATATCTCATTGATGCATTGATATTTGACATCGCAATTTGTATTGGAGTTTAGACACCATAAATAAAACATCACTACTAGCAAAGAGCAAAGACTAAAATTGTAGTTGACACTTTTAAGACGCGCACCCGTATAGCAGCACGTCATGAGCAGAAAGAAAATTATTTCAAATCACTCATAGATTGTCTTGAATATTATCGCAGTACTGCCAACGGTAAATTGGTGTCTAAATTTTTCTTGCAACTTGGCAAGTTATTCATCACCCGTACAATTGAGAAGCGTCATGTACACAATAATAGACCATAATCAAGGTGAAATCCCTCTTATAACTGTCGCTAGACTTTCATACCAGTTGTTGACAAGAAAGCTCGCGAGGTTGCGCATACTTTAGGTTTAGGCCCGATTCCCATGTGATATTCCGATCTTTTAAGGATCACTTAAGCGAGAAGATTGTTTTGAAGATGCCTATTGATGCAAAATAAATAAAATAATTTGCACTTGCTGAGAGTTTCATTCAACCTAATAACACCTGAATCGTATATGGCCATCCCGTCGACTACTGAACATTTACACACACATATGCATAATAAAACGCAAACATATACCAGCATAAGTTCAAATAATTTTGAAATACAGTTTACTCAATCACTCCAAATCGTTTACTCTACCGCCTGCTTTAGATTAGAAAAGTGTGGCAGTCTGTTATCGTATAATAATTGTTTGACATTAAGAACAAACTAAATAAAATTGGCTTGAGAATTTTTTAAGATTTTCAAATCAACGTCCGCAATAACACTAATCCATTCTTTCAACACCGTAGAAAGTGTGTGGCGATTGTGTGAGACAGCGAGTAATATATTCGATTATGCTCTTGAAGTCCATGAAAAACGATTACAGAACTCGAGCCCAATCTCCAACACTGAAGTCTAAAAACAACTTTTTTTTTCTAAATATTGGTAATACTAAATTAATCGTTAGGCATAATTTCCCAAAATTAATACATTAGGCCTCTAAAATTTCGCCCCATCTGAAGAAAATTATTGTAAGATCTGATTTATTTTACCTCCTCACTACGCGCTAGAAAATTAAAAGAAAAAAAAATTTAAAGCCAACCCAAACATAAAATTCCTCGTTTTTATGAAGCTGGAAATGATCTACTTCTAGCAGCAATCAACGAGTAATATCAAACTCGGACAAAATGGCAACGTCGCATTTGAAAGCCGAGTATTTCACTATTTGGCAACCGTCAGATTTAATCACTATTATACTGCCCAATTATACTTTTATAACCGGGTAAATTGAATAAAAATAACAAGTAATGCTCCCGGTACTTCCCTTCATGCAGAGTATAGGCAAGAAAACACAAAAGCTCGTTATAAGGCTAAGCGCTAGATAACAATACTCACACCTATATGGAAAGCCTGAATCATCCGATATAGAGAGAAAACATGACAAAATAAGCTTTGACCTCAGCTTGTATGGCATGAATAAATACTCCTAGCTCACACCATAACATGAAAACGTTAAGGGGGGACAACAGGGCAAACCCCAACGATTTAATGGCAATTTAACGCCATTCATGGCAACATATCAGAGTTATTAATAGCTGTCTATTCTTCTGAGTCACCCTCATTGGAAGCATCCAGGCAGCAATTCACTGGTAGCATCAGAAAATTTACACTACGGAACAGCCTCGACCTTTAGCAGTGGAATACGTAAAGGATTAACCTCACGAATGGTTAAATAGCATTGGCATTAGAGGTTCCAAGGTTCTTAAAACAAAAAAATTATCAAGTAGTTTAACATAGATTTTCTTAAGAAATCGCTTCAAGAAAAATCAAATATAATGATATAATCCAATAGAATTTCATGCCAAACAAATTTACGCAATAAATACTACTTTTCCAAAACTTCAAATTACTCCATTCACTTCAAATACAATCGATATAGGCTGAAGCTCAATCGCATTTGATATACATAAATATTTTGCAAAAATGTTGCGCAAATTCATTCCAAGTTACTATGTTAAGTATTAACCAAGGACACAGGAGGCAACGTTTAATAGATCTGACAATTGTACAACTTCACGACTCCCTAGCCACAGGAAAGGCAATCTCAAGAGAGCGATGAAAAGGGATCATTTAGTCTGGACTGTAAAGAACGGGTTATCTATGCATAAGGTGTGTTCTCAACACGTGATACCATGCATATTGAAACAGCGAGTCAAGGAAGAAGAGGAAGATAAGGCAAAGAAGAGATCGCAAAAAAGAAATAAAAGCTAAAAGAAGTAAAGAAGACTCAAAAGATAGAAGTCACGAAAGCCCATCTACTTTCTGAGGTAACTAACTGAACAGCATCTCCCAAGGAATAAATTTATCAAACTAAGGTTTTAAATCCAAGAACATGTTCACCTTATAAGCGATTCTGGTTTTGTTTTGTCAATGAGCTAATTGTAATTGAATGTGCGGTTTACACCCAAGGACACGACTCTGTACTCAAAAAGTAATAATTAAAAATATCAAAATATAACAGAGGAACCCGAGAAAGACACCGAATAATACTTACCGTGGAAAGATATAAGGCTTTTCCCATCGAATCTTCAAAAATTGCGCTCCTTGTTTTCTCTACCTCCTGCTAATCTGCCATCACTCCTATCGTTGACTCTCGGTTAATATCACAGCATTCGCTCGCCTCGTACTTCAAATAAGCCTCAATGCAGTAGCCCAGCGGCAGTGACGCAGTCTCGCTGAAAATAAAAAATAGAACTCTTGGACAAATAGCTACAACTTTTATTAAATATTAGATTGGATTCAGCCATATTTAAGAGAGAACCTTGAGCATTTAGAATTACCAACTAGTGATACCAATAAAACTAAAGTTACAATAACAATGTACTCAATGCGGGGCCTAGAAGTAACCGACCCTTTTCATTTGTTAATAAAACAAAATATATGAATGCTATGATATTGAAACTTTCGAAAGAACATTTTTATGGTTCCACTTGGTCAACAAGAAATTCAAGAAAGACGACTTTGACTGTAGAAAATTTTTTCTTTAGATGATAGGTTAGTTTAAGCCTCCCTAACCATAATAAAGGCATTTCGAAGAGGAAAAATAAAGGCACCATTTAGTAAGGAGTGGGAGGAATGGGGAATCTGTGTACAAGGTGCGTTCCCACAAAAAATCCCCAGCACATACACAGAAACAGAAAGTTAAGGAGGAAGTTCATGAAACAAGATCAAGTTGAAGAAGAAAGTGATAGGTACTGAAAGATAAAATAGGAGTGAACCGAAAAAAATATGTTCTCTAACAAAACAAAATTCATTTTCTATTTCAACATCAAGGCCCGCCTAACTTTCAGCTTGGGACTTCTCATTTTCTCCCAAGGAGCGATAATTCTCATTGATACCAATAGTTGTAATGCCTGCAGGGAAAATTTTTTTCAAATATATCAAGTTTCAACATTCTAGCATTCAAAGTGTTTGCTTTATCATACGATTATTAAGGTCGGTTCCATTTGAACGACCCAGTACAGTTATATAATTATTAGTTTAGTCATCACAATTTTACTGGTATTATTTTTTGGTAATTCCTATTGCTTTAGCACAGTGTGGAAGTGAGACATAATATAGGGTGGGGCAAATCAAATGCCCACGTTTTGAAAGGCTATTGTAAAAGAAAAACAATACTTACAGAATTATTTGTTGTTGATGTCATCTTCCTGATACCATCTTTAAAAAGTGAGCACACAAACGGCATTGCATACTAATTCGAATAAAATAAAACTAATTCTGTAAGTATTCTTTTCCTTTTTCCTTATAGCCTTTCACAATGCGGGCATTTGATTTGCGAGCATTTGAGGTTCAGGTTAACTAAGTTTGTCTTTCCCATGCTCCAATGCTATGGGAACTGACGCCCTTTAAGGAAAATACTATTTAGTTCACTCAGTCATAGCCAGGCCTCCGGATATCTATCTTCTAAGCCCACTTGTTTCCTTCAGTTTTCACGTCTTCTTTGTCTTTCCTTTCCTCTACTTCCTAACTTACTCTTTCTGTCCGCAAAGTACCCTGTGTAGGAACAAACCTCGGGTATCATTTCTTACAGTCCATACTAAATGACTCCTTCTCTTTCTCAGAGAAAATACCTTGGCAATGGAGACAGGGCCTTTAACAATCAAACAGTAAGTTGAGAAAGAAGTTCATGAAACAAGATCAAAGTTGAAGAAGAAAGTAGTAGGTGCTGGAAAAACAGGACAGCAGTGAACCAAAAAAAGGTAGTCCTTAACATAACAAAAAACATCTTATTTCAACAAGAAGAAAGCCCACCAACTTGGGCTTGGGCCCTCACATTTCCCCTCACATTACAATTATAATTGTATCCCCCTGAGGGGTTTTATCAAGGCACTTAAAAATGATAGTTATTCATCAATACAAAAAATAAAAATAAGATAAGATTAGATGTTATTTTAACTCTCCATAACCGCAACAAAGACGTTCCGAAGAGAGAAAAGAGAAAGGCACTATTAAATATGGAGTTAAGGGAAAGAGGAATCTATGCATGAGGTGTATAGAAACAGTAAATTGAGAAAGAAGTTCATGAAACAAGGTATAAATTGAAAAAGAAAGTAGTAGGTGTTGAAAAATAGGACAACAGTGAACTGAAAAAAGGTGGTCCATAACAAAAAAAACTATTTTATTCCAACAAAAGACAGGCCTACCTAACCTATAGCTCGGGGCCTCGCATATTTCCCCGGGGAGCAATAATTCCCAAAGGCACTATGCACAGAAGTTATGCTTTCACACAGAATAAGGTGCACCGTTTATAAAATTTAGTTTGAGCCCTTGACTACACAACAAGTGTTTTAAAAAGAGGAAGGAAACATTTTGAACGGAGTTTGAGGATCAAGAAACCTATTGAGAGGAAGTGTTCCCACACAAGGTCCCTGCGCATAGAACCAGTGAGTTAGGAAGGAAGTTCATGAAATATGCTAAAAGTTTAAGAAGAAAGTCAGAAGTGCAGAAAAACGGGACAGCAGTGAATAGAAAAAGATGTTTGGTTACAAAACAAAAATGTTATTTTATTTCAATAGAAGGAAGGTCTACTTAACTCTTAGCTCAGGACCTTACATTTACTCCAGAGAGTGCTAAATCCCATTGATAAAATAGTTTAATACTTCAGAGAGCAATACGCCGCACATCAATTCAGCAAGTTAGAAAGGAAAAAGCAAAAGAGACTAAAAAGATACAGCGGAGAAAGCATGAAAACGAAAAAAAAACAAAGAGGGCATAAAAGATCTATAGACTTACCTATAGCTGATGTAACCTAACAGTCCCCTTCCCAGGGGTACCAGTTCTCACAGCATAGACCAAACAAATCAAACTAACCAACATTTATTGCCTGTGCTATGCTCCCTGATTGGTTCAAGAGTTAAAATTGACAAACAAGAAAAGACGAGCATCAAAAACCAAGGCTTGACAGGTGAGAGTTTTGTCATATCAATGCAATTAACTCTTCAATTCACCAACTAAAATTCTATGAAAGTGATCAGAAATATTTTTAAAGTTTCTTAGTTCTCCAACAATAGAATTCTTGAAATCCTATAAGGTCGCATGTAGACTCGACTGTGACCTGTACTCTTAAGGCAAATGGTAGAAAAACTTGTGCTCATATTTTTTTGGTTCAGTATGTCAAATATTTGATAATAAATTTTTGGAGCAAATGTACATGTTAATATTGTCCTTAACTAAAATTGAAATTTGTAAATGATAATAGTAAAACGCTGGCTTACAAAGTGAATTTATTAGAAATATTATTAACTATTCGGCAGACAAATTTTTCCTTAACGAAACTTCACGAATTTTTTACCCCTCGTGTGTTTAGAGTCATTAAGCAAGCGTGAAAGACCAAGACTTATCTTGTCATACACTGGATAACTCAAGCAATCACAGCCAAATCTTGAGAGAACTGAAACTTGTCAGTAATTTTTTAACTTTCGTATTCTTCAACGTCATACCATGTAGTTTCAATTCACTATTAGTTTTAGACACGTCTTTTATTAATTTCCTTAAGCAAGAATTAGATTTTGTCTATAAGCACGACCGTATTCAAAATTATCGTGTTGCGACAAGAACATTCCCCTAAAACACGCGTTCTGATATATGATTTAGTCAACTACTTTATTTCAAACCTTATTATTGAATCCCACATCTTTTCTTAAAGATAAATTACACGTTCTACTTCACAGTTATTATATGTTATTATTGTTCTAATTTAAGACTCTAAAGATACAACAAATATCTCATGATAGCAAAGAGAAGCGAGCAATTAGTGTGAACTGCAGAAAACTCGGAGTATATGCAAGAGATGTGTTCCAACACGGGAAAACCTTTGCGTAGAAAACACAAATTGGGAAGAAAAAATCAGATAAGACAAAAAAAAGTAGATTAGACAAAAAAGGGCTAGCAGAGAAAGCATGGAACTGAAATGAGCCAGCGGGAGACATGAGCCCTGAGAGCCTGTGTACAACTGAGGTAATGTGACATCATCTTCCCTGGAGGCACCAGACCATACAGCATAAATGATGCACAAACCTAGCTCACCTTAGCCCGTTGGCATTATGATTTAGCCTCATGCCCCTGACGGGATGCTTCAAATTAATAACGAATTTGCCAACATAAACTTTATGGGACGAAATCAGTAGTAAATGAATGTTTAACTGCAGCTATCATTGGAGTAAAAAACCCATCGTTTTTTGTCAGGTGAAAATAACTGATAAAATAGTGTCTTTCTAGTCTTTTATTTCCAAATTTATTCGAGACTTTGAGTGCCAACAAAATTATGAGTTATGCCTTGACTTAGCCAAACGCATTGAAGTAAAAACTATCTCTTTATTTCTATTTTTCATTAAAATTATATAAATTTAAGTAACTGTTTTAGTCTTCAAAAAACATTTCTCTTTTTGGCTGAAACAGAGTTGACCCTCTAGTGAAGAAAATGCAAAATTCTTTTCGGCAGATTCAGAGTTTCAAGTAAGTTTTTCCTCTCCCATACAAGAAGAGGTAAATTAAACAGCACTCAAAAAGAAGTGCCATGATTGTAGAAGTTTTATCATTTCTCATGGAAATACTCGTCTTGAAAGGATGTTTGAATGCTTGAAAGGATTTCTCAAATGGTCAAGTTAAAATGTTTGCACAGACCGTTTTCAGTGAAAACAATATTTTTCCTCTGAGAATGTGTTACAATTCTATATGACTAATTCAAAGTTTCGCATATATCAACAGAATTTTAACCTAAAATGCTTGACTTTTTAAGTAACTTTAGGCAATGAAACTAGTCATTTTCGAAATACGTTGGTAGATTTGAAAGAGGCTATTATTAAAAAAATTACTGAAATACTGAATTCCCACCCGTCTTCTACCCAACTTGACTGAATCTTAACCGAGCATTGAAAATGAAATTTCCCGTAAATTGAAATTTGAAAAGTTAAGAACATGTTAGTCCAGGAGAAATTTAATGCAAGTCTTTTGATGATAGTAAAACCAACTCACCAGATGCGGCTTTTGAGTGCGACAGATGACGACGTTCAGCCCCAAGCCTGCGTTCTGCTGTAGTGCAGAACTAGCTTGTTCTCGGCACCAAAGCAGCAGTAGAGATTATCCAGAAGCTCGTCAGGAGCAGGTGCGTAACTCTGATTCACGTACAAAAACTGCGAACAAATAAAATATATCAAAACTTTTTGCAAAAAGGCAATAAAGTTTAGAACAAACATAGCAATGATATGATGGAAAGTAATAACATTGCAACAATATAAGGGAAGGGAATAACATTGCAACAATCTGAGGGAAGTAATAACATAGCAATGATATGAGGGAAGGTAATAACATAGCAATGATATGAGGGAAGGTAATAACATAGCAATGATATGAGGGAAGGTAATAACATAGCAATGATATAAGGGAAGGTAATAACATAGCAATGATATGAGGGAAGGTAACACTCCAAGAGTAATAGTATACCTATTACTCCTAGTAAATTAACCACACAATCGTGTGAAACAAATTAGACAGTCAAAGCTTTTTAAACAATAAATTGAAGAGTTCAGTAAAAGTAACCAAGTTACATTACTTTCTAACATTCAAACAAATGTTCAATCAAGATAGCTGCAAGTCTCGACTTGACATTGATACAATCACCCCTCCATCAACTTGTCCTTGACAACAACACGGTGCCCTAATCCTCCCCAGCTGCACCACAAACTCGCCACTGTATACATACACATACATTTTGCATGTGTAAATATTTAGAAAACTATTTAGAAAACTAGACCATCTACCTCCCTCTACCTCCATCGACCTTATTCAGTATGGAATTAAAGGAATGGCAAACCTATACACAATGGGGGCTCCTACACCCCATTTATAGACACAGTAAAATTGAAAGATGAAAGTTGAAAAAGAAAGTAACAGATGCTGAAAAAAAGAATACCAGTGAACCAAACGATGGTCCATGACAAAACAGAAAACATATTTCAACTCAACAAAAGGATGGCCTACTCAACCTTAAGCTTAGGACTTGGCATCTTTCCCTTGGGAATGCAAATTCCTATATCCAACAATGGTTTCCCTCTCAAGGGGAATGCATAGTTCAATCAAGTCTTCCCACTTCCAGTGAAGAATATGAGAGAATTTTTGTAAAAATCAATCCCAAAGCTATACTTCTGTAAATTCTTGAAATTAAAGTACTGTATAATCAAAATCCTTACACTTATAAACTAATCAAATTACAGTATATTTGAAATCATCACTCCTGTAAATTAATCAAATTACAGTATGTGAAATCATCACTCTTGTAAATTAATCAAATTACAGTATTATTAAAGTCATCAACACATTATTCCACTTGCACACTGAAATTAGTGCTCACCAGAGTATCCGTTT
Source organism: Platorchestia sp. MABIK (assembly GCA_014220935.1). Taxonomy (NCBI): domain Eukaryota; kingdom Metazoa; phylum Arthropoda; class Malacostraca; order Amphipoda; family Talitridae; genus Platorchestia; species Platorchestia sp. MABIK. Next base: position 120,583 of record JACJUY010000346.1, read on the forward strand.
CTTGCAAGTGTGAGTACTTCTTGATGAACGTAGCCACCCAACCAACTGTGCGGCTGCGCACCACATTCCATTTGGTTTTCTTCATGATGGGTGCATCTCCAGTAGCTTTCAATATGATTTCAACTAGAAAAACAGAAGTTCATTAGTGAACTACCAACATGAAAATGACTAAGAACTTATGATAAGAAGAAATACATGAAAAGAAACACAACTAAAGAATTTATTTAAAATCTTTTTAATTAACTGAAACTTGCAACCTCAATATTCTAACATTGAGTGGCCTTCAATTGAAGATAAGAATGCATTGGTATTTTTACATTTTATAGTTTGTGTTAGGCTGGCACTCATTTCAACAGCTATTTATGAATTTTAGATGACTTGCCCCAATAATTCCTGAGAAAAATCACTAAATCTGAAAAATTTTCAAAGGAGTTGCTACTTTGAATTTTTCATAAACAAATTTTCATCAATTTTCCAAAAATGGCATAGAAAACTGCTTTAAACATGAAATAAGCACTGATATTTGAGTTACACAGGAGCAATTGCACAAAATTACAAAGGCATCAATCCTGGAAAAATGTAACAGTTAAAAATTCCTAGAATTAAATGCAAATAAACACTAATATTTTGGCATAGAAAGGCAAATTTCAAATTTAACTATAACTTAAGTTAAACTATATTAATATTTCACACAAACATCATTTTCACTAAAATGAAACATCTCTCTTAAAAAGTTAAAGAGCTTAAACTCATGACTGCTAAGGCAAATAAAATAGAGGAGAAACTGCCTTAGCTCATACTCTAAAACTAAAAACAAAACTGGATAAGCCCTTAATTGCATAGCTAATTTTTAACAATTTCAATAGGTGCCAATTTACTAACTTTTTTCATCAGAAGGTGTAGCAGAAACCCCTTTAGCAGAAGGAGAGACATTGGTATTGATCGGTTGACAAGAACCAGACTCAGAAATTTGGGCCGAGCTAGAGTCAGTAGGCTGAACATTGCTCGAGTCCATGCCTAGCTCACTTGACTTGCTAGGTGTGTTAGCATCAGTTTGCTGCTCAGACTCTGCATTCTCAGATGATGGCTGCTCTGCCTCTGGCTCAATAGGAGTATTTACAGGAGAAGGCTGAGGGCTAGATATATTTTCAGAAGACATATTCTGTGCTTCTCATTTATTCTGCAAATGAATCACTTTTATTAGCTCAACAAAGCAATACAATTTTCATTAATAAGTTTCAAGTGCAAATTCTTTGGACTAAATCTTGCTAAGATTAAAACATTGGAGGTATCCTAATAATGAAAAATATACAAATTTTTGCAGTAGTGCTTTTGATCAATATTGAGGTTAAAATATTGACGAAAGTTAAAAATTCTGTTCCAAAGAATCACTAAAGGAACACATTTAAGATCATTTACAGAAATGACATTTTGCTTGCTGATGCATACTTTTCCAGTCATTTACCTTAGAAATTATAGGAACGTTGTATATAACAGCGAAGAAACGGACACATGAATATGCTGTAAATTGGCATTGACGTGATAATAGGTTAGATTAGGTTAGGTAATGTTAGGTTATATGAATAAACTTACCTACACTAAACAAATAAACCTAAAATAACTTAACTCTACCAATACTGATGGTTCCTGACAAAAACTGCACGTTTTTCAATGATGCAGGTACGACGCAGCCGACTATTTTATGCTATTCTTACCTGAACGTAATTTTTGTTATATCTCGAAAATGAAGCATCAGGGATCAAAATGTAATTCATGTAAAACATTTTAAATGTGCTTCTCTATAGATTCTTGGGAATCAAATTCATAAATTTTGTGAGCGCATATAACGCAATATTGACAGTGCTTTTAAAACACTTAGAATTTAATTATCTCAATAAAATTTGATTTATCCATTAAAATTTTGAAATTAAAAAAATTCAATCATTATAGCAGAAGAATAAGCTCCAGTATGCCATCATAAAATTACAAAGCTCAATTGACTGCTGAGTTTTTTTCAAAATAATTTGAAAGTGCCATCTAGTCTTTATTACCAAATAATATACAGTTGGACTTAAACTTGAAAAAAATTTCCACTCATAATAATTCAAGTGCACTGATACTGCAATATAATTAACAAAAAAAATCACACAGAAGCAAAGCCTGGCTCCAAAGAGCACTAATTTAGCACTCAACATATAAAATCAATTATTTTTCTGAGTTTATCAACAATTAGAATATGAATTAAAAAATTTATGTATTCATACATCATAAATCAGTAGAACAAATCAGTACATTTACACTTCCTGGATTTTTCACCAGGCTACCTTAGGAAGTAGACAAGTAAAAATAAAAAATTGTTCTGCACACTCACACAATGTAAACTTAACATAGTTTGAGAAAACTATTCAGGCTTTCTTAAGCTCATGTCAATTGTACACAATCAGTTCTAGCTATAAATCTAGACAAGATTAGTTTCCGACAATAAAAATGTACTGTCCACGCTTTCAGAACAGGCTTCAACATAGCACAAAGCATTGAATGATTAGAATGTCCATTTAATCATTGGGTTTTTATTAACTAAAGGTATAATATGCACAAAGGTAAGGGTTCGTTTTTCTTTTTCTGTATCTCGTCTTATATGGAGTTTTTTTCAGCTTTGAGGTCCCTACGCAGACGATTTGTTTTGAGTGATGTCGAGACCTCACTAACAACTGGCTATGAACAGATGTTGCAATCTCAGGATACTGCAGTGGATATCTGACGTACAAAGCAAAAGAGGCTACTTCAAAAGCATGGAGATGTTGCATTGAAAATTCCTTTCTTATGACAGAATAATGATTTTATAAGAATCATTAATGCATCTAAGAATTTTTGAGAGAAGGAAGAAACTAATCAAGACGAAATAGGATTTCCATGTTATTATCACATGCAGCGATCACACATATTTAGTTGATGAGTAACAATTTTCTAGTTGATGCAAGACATACGGTTCTTAGAATAAAAATGAAAGTTACTGGCCAAGGAATATTGCACCAATTCCTCTAGGTCTATACATAGCACGTACTAACATGCAAGAATTCCTAACACCCGAGCGTATTAGTCAAATTAGGGTCGAAAATCAAGCGATGGAAAGTAAATAGAGCAAGTATTTCGTAATTATTCTTTCAGTATTTAATAAAAACAAAGAGTTATGTAATATTTGAACAGCAAAATGTTGTACTGTTTTGGCCTCACTTTCCCAGTAAGAAAATTCTTGTAATGATTTTCCAATGGCTATGGGATTTTTATTCGTTGGGTTTTTTCCACATTAAGGCACCTCATACTATAGGCGTCTTACCGAATCTCTGACGAATATTAGCTCACTAAGTTATCGTTTCTTTAATTTGGCTTCTGATTCGTTGTAATTGGTGTTTGGAATTTAACAATATCAGCATTATCTTCAAGAAAAGATGAATAGGAGAATTCGTGTTAGGCTTAATGAGTGAGATGCCTTTCTTGAATTGAGGTTCAGCTTAGTTTATTTAGGAGAGAAGTTGCGTGATTGTTCTTCTTGAATTTTCTTTTGTGTATAACCGTGTTATTGTAACTTCTTTTGAAAATATTGATGTATGATCAACTATGTCAATAGTTAAGACGCAATAACAGCGAAAATTTGATGGCTAATTTTAAACAGTATTAAGATTGCATTAACTGTGTTCAAAGTTTTGTACTTTTATCCATGTAATATTTAGAAGATGCCTATATTATTCCTTTTTCTAATGGCTCGATATTATCACTTACTATCGTTAGAGTCTGATTAATTATTCTTTTACTAGATCTTAGGGTTCCAAAATATTGCACTGCAATTTATTTACATTTAGTCTGAGAATATTTTGGTCACACCATGATTTCAGTCTGCTTAAGAGGCTTTCAGCAATTATTTGCGTCTTGATAAATTAAGCCATAGAACTTTCATTGCATCATTTGCGTATGTGAGAAAAGAAAAAGAAAAAAAAGCAAAGATTTCATTTTATTTGCGAGTGTGATAATTTTTTTTAAAAGGCATTGAATATTAAAAGTGTTAAGTAACAGTCAGAAAATCATCGAACACACATCTGTATCCACAAAAAGCTGACAGAACAGTAATTATTTTGATTGGTTCAATTTTCAAACTTATATAAAGCTTATTCGAATGAAGCTGAGAGGTTAATTATTTTATTTTCAATAATGTCAAAGGCATTTTAGTTACCGTCGCGTAAAGGTTGAAAGCGCACCTATCACGGACGGGAAAGGTCGAAGCAATTTATTTTCAAAAGTGTGTAGAAGTTTAAAATGATGTATTTTTGTTTTCTGAACTTGAAAAGTCCTTAAATCTAATTAGTGAAAATATTAACATGGCATATAGGTATGTAAACATCAATGACACTGGTGGAATTAACTGAGAGCAAAACAGTAGTGCTCTGTATTATCCTTAACTTATGATGAAATGGATATATTTTCTAATTCATAGTTTAAAAAACTTAATAATTAGTTTATTAGAATTTAACCCTAAGCAGAAAATCAGTGCTTGAAGGTGAAGTGGGGAAATTTGAAATTAAAGTTGAGGTAATTTCTGTAAAAACCTTCCTGAAAAAATTAAATAGCAAAATTGTACCCAACATCACTCAATTGATACAGTGTGTAAAACGAGTTAGAACACTGACGGTTTCATAACAAATTTTTAACGAAGGCAAACTACAGTGTCTTCAGTGTAAAAAAACAACGATTACGCCACTCTGGTTTCAAGGTCTCAATAAAGACACAGTTAACGTTTGTATTATCATATATTCACGTTTTCTTTAAAACTTTCTTTGGTCGGATAAAATCTTTGGGCACAGGTGCATGGAATGCGCTAGAGTGACTCGCTGAGTACTTGCGCTTACCTCCCCTAGATGGCGCCAGTGGTGACTGAACAATGTCGTTGTGTGGGTGCAGGGACTACTCCGCTCCTTGTTTATTTATTCCTAAAACGTTATCCAAGTCTTTGTTGAAAGTGTAAAGTTTTCCAAAAGTGTGCCTCATATTAGTTCGAGCATCAAAGAAACAAGGAAATGCCGTTCAACTTTTGTTGAAGAGATATGGGTGAGTTCCAAGCATCTTGTAATTGCCATCTCAAGAGATGAAAAAAATAGCCCGAGGGCCTGTTTCTCTCTTCTGCCAGTGCTCGAGTACAACATTATGACTTTGTCGTGAAATTCTTTGGCACATGCTGGGTTACATATGCTGTTTGTGTGTCCTTTGATTTCTTTTGTTTGATCTTACATCTCATTAAGCTGCGAAAGTTGGGTCTCAGATGGCACGCGAGCGGATACGGTATGCAAAGTATTCCTGGGAGACTGCAACGCTGCTTAGGAAGTGATCGATTCATCTTCACTTAATTTACATCGAATGCACCTACACTGTTGAATTTCGTCCCCGTGATGTAAGGTTTCATCTAAGGCATCAAAATATAGGTTTAACACTGGGCTCAGACTATTTGATTCCACTCAGATAGTCTTTGTCTGGATAAATGCAGGAAGTTATTTCGTTTGACCCAAAGGCTACGTTTTCTTGCGCCGTTGACCAGCATCAGTGAACCTCAATGTTTGACAGTTTCCTAACTGTTTTTAAATTAATTAGTTCACAGTTTCTGAAATGCATCGATATTGTTAATTTTTTCCACCAAACTTTGTACTCGAAGTAATAGAGTTAATTTCAGGGCGAATATTAAGAAGACAGTCGTCAATGAATGAAGTTGCGATGTATGTATGATACGCGTTAGAATGAAATGTCCTTTGATTATATACTGAAGTTGCTTACTTAGCACTTAAACCGCTGCAGGTAGAACTGAAGTTTAACTTCAACTCAAATTTAAAGTCAATTTCAGTTAGTATTGTTGAAAATTACAAACATTAACTGGATCGTACAACTATTCAGTTTTGATTTAGTATTTATGAAAATTGAGTTTGTGACTACTGGTCGGTCAGCATTATGAAAATTCTCTCCAGTTGCTTACGTCGCAGTCTAAGTTTTAAGGAAAAGTTAAATTCGTGAGGCATCTTAAATCAGTTATTGAATCAGTGTAGGAATAATAGTAATAAAGAAGTACGAATTCAATATCTAGGAAAGATATTCTACAAAAGATCAGAGAAACGGTTTGGCATACCTGCTAGTCTAACTTCTTCGCGGTTGCATCAATAATTTTGGCTGCTATACTTGGGCGGTTAAAATTCTAGATGCTCCTGCAATAAAGTTTGACAGGCTATGGCTCTGTAGATAGCATGGGATGATTACAACGCGTATGTCAAGCTGCGATAAATTTATCGGAACAAGTGTGATTTGATTTGATTGCAGTCAAGACATGCAGAACACCGTAGCACAGATACATTCAAAAATTCACATTTTTGAATGGATACATTCAAACTACACTTAATTGGATCAACACTGGTGTCCTTGAAGTATACTTGGTCAAAATGTATTATATAAGTCTTTTACGTAACCGATTTCCTGTGCGTGCTGGCAGATGTCGCTAACTTCTTCACAAAGGCTGAAAAATTTACTATATTTAATTTTTCTTTAATGGGCTCATTAGCAAGTCTCACCGATGTAAACTGGTGGGTTGTAGCGGCATAAAATTTTTTGTCAATGACTTTCTCCTTTCCATTACCTCTTCTGAGGGTTTTCAGATTACTCAGTTTTTACAATTTAACTGTATTTTAAATTCTTTGGCATTGTAAGTACCCGCTCAGTTTTCCTTTTCAGGTACGATGCAGGCGCAAGTACCTTTCCATTCTAATCTCGTCCTGAAAATAGCCGTTCTATTTGATTCACATCTGGCTGTCTGTGGCGACTTTGAGTGATGATCCATCGTATTCTTTTCATTAATATTTTTGCATAGCCATTTCTCCTTAACACTGTGACTGCTGCTTGAGCCACCGGTGGTACACGTAGGGAATTTTCATACTGCTGCTGACTGACGAGCAGTCACACTTAATTTCCACAAATGCTTAATCAACGCTAAATGAAGGCACGATCCAGCAAATGTTAGCTATTTTCAACATCGCTTACTACAATTGACTTTAAATTTGAGTTGAATGTTGAACTTCAGTTTTACCCGTCGCAGTCGAAGTATTAATTTCCACGTTACTGTCTTTACTTCTGACGCTCTCTGCATCCCGTCAGGACAGTGTGCGTTGGCTCGTTTGAAACTCGTAAGCTCATTACTGTTCTGGTCCAGTTGCACGTCTTAGAAACTATGTAAGCATTCGGATAATCTTGAAGAATTTTGACTCTCTGTACTATGTTCTTCGCTTAATTGTGCACTAGATTTCAAATTTTGAAACAGGTAAATTTCAAATTCACAAATTTTCAAGCAGTTTGTGACTTCTATCTTTGAACTGAGAGTTTACCGAGTCCCAAATGTGCGTTTTGCTCGCCATTTTGCTGTGAGCATCGGGGGAAATTTTCGCATACACAGAAAAAAACAAACTACAGAGATAATAGTTATCTCTTTAACTCCCTGCTGCTGTTGCAACACTCATTGCCTACTCAGTGAAGTATACCCAGCGAAGGGAAGGGTTCTCTGCAGTATATTGTCAATATTTCGTCCGAACAAATATATCTAAGTTTATGCTATACACTTAAGAGGTATCAAGAACTTTTTTACAGGCCTTCAGGTTGATGCGAGTTGACAACGAATAATTCGTTGATCTCGTCATGATTTACTGCTGCCCTATATTTTGTAGTCCTAGAACTTCAGTCTTGTTGAGTTTCAGCCACATTTTCTCGACAAATAGCAATAACGAGACTTCCATATGATCGTACAAATTACAGCGTTCGAAGACGCCGCCGAGACATTTTGCCTCTGTTGAAAAATCCTCAGGGGGATACAACTTGTGTCTCTGTGGGAATTAGCTCTCAGAGGGAAAATGTAAGGTTCCGAGCTGAGAGTTAGGTGCGCCTTCACTTTGTTGAAATAGAGCAAGTTTTTAGTTTTGTTGAAGACCATTATCTACGGTTTACTGCTGTCCTGTTTTGCAGCACCTCTGACTTTCTTTTTTAACTCATATCTCGTTACAGAAATTTCCTTCTAGACTTACTGTTTTATGCGAAGGGGATATTATTGAGTGGGAACACACTTTGAGCATATATTCTGCGTTCCCTTTAACTTATACCAAATGATGCTTTCATCTTTCCTCTCTTTGGAACACTCATGTTGCGACGAAGAAGGCTTAAACTAACTAATCAAATGTAATCTAATATTTAGAAGAAAATCCGGAATGCGACACGATAATATCGGATGCATGATCAACTGGTTTGCCATTGCTGGAATTTCAAAGCTTCTTTGTCATTCATCTGCAAAATTTATTTCCTGATATTTCATGTTTTTACTCTATTGAAAATCAACTGTTTTCTTTCTTCTTTTCTGTTGAGAGCCGTTCTAGGCTAACACAGTTTGAAAAGTTGTCTGAAGATTATATTTTGAACCTCTTAACACTCAATGAACCATTGTCATCGTGGGTTTATAGTTCAGGGTTAGCTGACGATCGCTTCTGGTTAATGAAAAATTGTTTAAAACATTGTCTTGTGAGTCATGAGGTGTTCATTGTTCAAGTATTGGTTGTGTTGAATTCATGTAGTGGGATTTTTTTTATACTTCACACAGTAATTTCTTGCTTGCTTATTTTAAATGATTTGTGAGGGCTCCTTTGCGACACATTAGTATTTTTGTGTTTTGTGAGAGAATCTTGGATTTATTTTCTCCCGCAAACGGCATAACATAGGCAAGAGATTTAGGTTAGTCGTGTTTGTCTAACTTATATACTATACAGTCTTTTCTTCCTCACGTCTCCTAACTTGCTGTTTCGATGCACGGGGTATCCTATGTGTGACACACCTTGTGCATAGATTCCCCGTTTTCTGCAGTCAATACTAAATAGTATATTCTCTTCGCTTGCTTCTTGAGATCGTCTTTCTTGTGGCTAGGGAAGCTCAAACTATTATAATGATGTTGATCTGTTATAATGAACTATTATTATCTATTACAATTGTTATAATAGTCTTGAGCTATTATAATGATCTTGGTCTATTATAATGATATTGGTCTATTATAATGATTATAATGATCTAAAACTCTCATGAAGATTTTGAGTTTGTTACAATTTTAGCACTGAGAAGCGTCCACGATCCTGCATTTGATTTTAAAACATTCTTTCTGAGAGATGCCAGTCGTGTTTCTGTGCGAATGAAGACATTAAGAGGAAAATCACTGTAGAGGAGAGGAAACTTTCAATGTATGTTGTAATTTAGTATAGCTTAGCTGTAATTTTCGTTCTGTACCGTTCCACTGACAGTGTGTGTCATTTGTTAGCACTTTGATGTTTCATTGTTTAAACTTTTTCAAACTTACATATTTGATTGTGCGTATAGTTTGTTGAGTTAGCTTGTGTGAGATTAGAAACATGGTGTGCTTTCGCATTAAAATGAATAATCAACTACATATATAAATATTTATGTATCTATAGGTATGGGACACGTAAATATGTATGTATTTAAAAATGAAAAATTCGGAGATTTAAATTACGAAGTGCTGACAAACAGCATATACCTACATCAAATTTGTGACTTTCACCCGCCTGCAGTACTATCATTTTCAAAACCTGGTATGAATTTTTAGGTACTGTAATTCATCATTACTACTTGAAAGGCTCCAATGAATTCTGCAGGTTTGTTACGATTTTCTTGCATTCAGCATTTAGTTACACTTTTCTTACACACAGCGATTTTCTTACATTTTTACACATTGAATCCATCAATCCACTGTCATTAGCGCACTAGAAAACCTCTTCAACCGAGATTCCTCATTATTTAGGCATGATCAGGTGGTGTTTTTCCTATTCTTCCCATGCCTGCCCATTTCATTTCATATTGCTCAAAGTGTTCATTTTTTTCCAGGTTTGGAGAAGCGATAGCCCTGCTTTCGATCAGAATGCTAATGTTGCCGAGAGTTTGGACGCATCTCAACACCTTGCTGCGCTTCTCGCTAATCTGCGAGGAGATTCTGCCGCGAAAGAACCCGAGCAAAATTTCCTGCAAAGTTTCCACTGAAATAAGTGGTGTCCCATCAAGAAAACCTTCGCCGCCTACAGACCATGGAAGCTTCTCGTAGTAAAAATGATTCGACGATGTTCTGGTGAGTCGAAAGACGGAAAATATTTACGTTGGAGTATTTTAATTTGTTTGTGGTAGGACTTCATTACTTGCCAGTATCAAGCAGGATATTAAACTCATTTTGAAACTCACTTCTAACTTTGTTTGTATACGTTGTATGTGATAATCGTTATTGGAAGTATCGCCTGTGTTTAATTCAGCTTGTGGGTCTATCTATACTTCCCGCAATAAATTTTTATTTATTTGAAATCATTTGCAAGGCTCAATTGCCACACGTTAATATTTTGGCGTTTAAAGAAAGAATCTTGAACTTGTTACCCCAATTCTTTCGCACAATGCTTGAAGAACTTCTTTTGATCAGTCACTGCCCCCATTATTTTTCCCCAATGCCTGAAGAACTTCTTTTGATCAGTCACCGCCCCCATTATTTTTCCCCAATGCCTGAAGAACTTCTTTTGATCAGTCACCGCCCCCATTATTTTTCCCCAATGCCTGAAGAACTTCTTTTGATCAGTCACCGCCACCATTATTTTTCCCCAATGCCTGAAGAACTTCTTTTGATCAGTCACTGCCCCCATTATTTTTCCCCAATGCCTGAAGAACTTCTTTTGATCAGTCACTGCCCCCATTATTTTTCCCCAATGCCTGAAGAACTTCTTTTGATCACTCTCCGCCTCCGTTATTTTTCCTCTATGCCTGAAGAACTTTTTTTGATCAATCCGCTTCTCGTACAGGGAAGCCGGCGGCGGTGGCGGCTCAACGACCACCTCGACAGGCGTTACTGGCGGCAACAGGAGGAGAAAAAAGCGTCCCAGCTACGGAGTTAGGACGGTGGAGATCACCAAAGGCAAAAATGGATTTGGCTTCACCATTAGCGGACAAGCCCCGTGCATGCTCTCGTATATCGTACCTGGGTCCTCCGCAGAAAGATCAGGGCTTCGTCTCGGTGATTATTTGATTGCTGTTAATGGACAAAACGTTAGCAAGGCCGCGCACGATGACGTTGTCAGAATTATTGGCATGTCGAAGCTCCTCAAGCTGCAGATTGCCGAAAACTATTACTCGGATAGCTCAGATGACGAATTTGTGGCAGTCAGTCGACCGAAACCCAAGTTCCCCAATCGCCTGCGTCATAAACAGCAGCAGACGAGAGCCGAAAGAGTGGTGCGGGATCTGCAAAGCGGAGCAATCTTCAGCGAGCGCGCTGCGATACAACTTGGAGAAGCCGCTCTGCTCTCCGACCGTGACTGGCCTGACTCTTTCCCGTCGAAACTCCCGAATGTTTACCCGCCTCCAAGCACTGCTCTCATCACCCCTTCTGGTCAGCTATCCGATGCCCAGTCTACGGCACCTCAACCTCCCCTGCAATGCTCTTCTCCCACTCGGCGGCGCTTCATGCCGCTTGTGTTCGGTGACAATCGTCAGACCAGTAACATCACTCCCACGCGACACTTCGATGATCAGCATGCCGATCAAATCGCCAGAGCCCGACAGTCTCCTGTGAAGGGAGAGAAAATAGTTAAAAACAAAGCTCAGTTCCTAAACATGCAGCAACAGCAACAACAAACTCAGCAGCAACAACAGACTCAACAGCAGCAACAACAGCTCCAGCAACCAGAGACTCATCAGCCTAATCAGCAACAGCTGCAAACTCAGCAACAACGTCAACAGCAATCACAACAAGAGCAGCATCAACAACAACAGTTACAGTTACAACAGACCCAACAACAACAGCAGCTGTTGAAGCAACAAGTGCCGCAGCAACTAAAACCTCACTTGCCTCACTCAGCTCACAACCACAACTTACGCCACAGCATGCACCCTCATGCTTACCAAGCATGCCATCCCCCTCATTCCCACCGCCCTCACTTGCAAGCTCCGTTTTCCCCTAAGCTGTACCACCGACAACCGCTACTCACACCTCAGCAACTCCAGCCTCCGCATCCACACCACTCTTCTCAACTTGACAATGACCAATACCAGCCCCAGAAAAAGGCGCAACAGTTGGTGCAACAAATGCAGCCTCATCTACAGCACAGTCAAGCTCTACAGCCCCAGCAAATATACGACAAGCAGTACCACCAACTCATGTTACGGCACCATCAGCAAAATCAACAAGGCCATTCAAGTGTAGGGCCAGATGATGTAAGAATCATAACCGAACAAGAGATCAACAAAATACTCTATCCGACTCTTGCAGAACTTCAGCAGCAAGGACCTCCACCTGATTTAGGAGAGTCGTTGTACAGAGCAGTCGTTGGGTATTTGGGAACAATTGAAGTTCCCAAAGATTCGCAAGGAGGTTCGAGACTTGCAGCCATAAAAAATTGCATCAGGCGACTGCGGATCGAGAAGAAAGTCCACACGTTAGTATTGATGTCAGTCTTCAACGAGAGAGTTGTGTTGACCAACCCACACGGAATCACCCTAGCTCAATATCCCGCTGAGAGAATCACATTTTGCGGCGTTTATGCTGACGATAAGAAATTTTTTGGTCTCGTAACCGTTCACGGTTCCTCAAGTGATGAATTTAGCGACCTTAGTAACGACGGCAAGGGAAACGGGCGCAATGATCAAGGTGTATCCTCTTCGTGCCATGTGTTCATGGTGGATCCAAGCATGGTAGAACACAACGACCATGCACGGCGTGCCAAAACATTTAGAATAGAATGCACTCCTGCAGAAGACAATGCTCCCATCACTCACTGCAAAGAGTTCCCTGACACTGCCGACCCCATTCTCCATACAATAATGAGTCTGTATCGCTCACAGCCCGGTTTTAATTTCGACAACGGCGGGAACAACGCGGGTCTGGCAGACGATGCCCAAATGTCCCCACCACACTCGAACACTTCTTCCAATTCGTCCAACTCTGATTCTGGAATCGGTTTTAGAGACGATGGAGGAAGCCATCTTTATCGCCATATGGACAGAGTGTTCGTGGTGGAAGTTGATGATAACCAACGGCTGAGAATACAAAATTATCATCTGGTGAATAATAGTAGAAACAATAGCAACTCTAGTGGTGCCAATAGTAATAATGCTAGTACGAATGCAAATTCTAGAACTAATAACCATCTAGATAATTTGCAAGCAAATGTAGATAATATTAGGAGTAATATTAATTATAATTTGCCAGTGATTAGTGGAAGTTTAGGCAGTAACGTTCTGCTAGGCGAAGCCAGTGACAGTGGTCTTAGGACAGGCAATAGTAACACTAACCCTCGTACGAATAGTACAGAGAGAAATGCCTCATGTTCCAATAAGGGAAACTATCGTGCCATCAACACTCGTGATAGACCGCGAAAGTGTGATCCCAAATGTGCCAAATCCTCTCTGGATAACGATGTGCCAGGTGTGCCAAGTGATGATCTGAGAGTGGGCGTTACAGAATATTCCTGTGATAGAGAAGTGAACTGTGCGATGGACGAAGATAAAGAAGTAGACCTGTCTGCTTCCCACAGCAGCAGTAACAATAACCATAACAGTAATTTAAGTGACTATATGAAAATCGGTGCCAGTGATAGTAGTAGAAGAAAACGTAGCAAATCTCGAGCAAGAACGTCTGGGTCCGAAGGAGTTGCTGCGGACGGACGGTCTAGTATCACAGACGAACTCTTAGCCTCTGCACTTGCTGTTGTCAAAGCTGACCATAACCGGTCTCCGCAATGTATAGATGGCAGGTCTAGTGTCACCGACGAAAAAATGAGAGGAAGCAGAACTCCAGCAATTGAATGCAGTTCGCCTTCTGATATTGAGAGGTTAACTGTCAGAGCAATGCCTGATCCGGTCGGTATTGAAAGAGCTCCTGTCCCAGTTTGTGAAGCAGATCCGCATGTTAATTCCATGAGACACTCTATGCATAAGTACCTGCAGCATAAACAGCAGCATCTAGTTAAGGTATCTCAGAAAATTAATCGACGGGAATCCGATACTGATGGTATCCATCCTTTAAGTGTTAGAGCTTTCTCTCCTGCACACGTGAAGAAGAAAGCAACCACACCCACTCCAACTTCAGTCGTTACCCAAAATTCTTTAGATCTCGAGCTGTCTCTGAAACTCTCCCCCAAAGTTTATGGACTCCCAGTTGCGTGTTTAACATCCACTAGTCGACCAAATGCACCTTCTGAGCGTTCTTTCAGTCGCTCGTTGGAAGACCTGAGGGATTCTTCAACCAGCGATGGCGTGAACGGTTCCGTTGGAGCTCAAAGAGGTAGTTTCCGAGACGGTTCCGAGAGCGACCAGTGTTTGGAGAAAATAGGACACTGTCCACTTCCATCACGTCTCCCTATCAATCGGTACCTCCATGCCTCGGAGACCAATTTGTCGAGTTATGACCACCCTCACAATCATACGCCACACCGATATCCTCATGACGCTCCAAGGGGAGCATTTAGAGCTGTGCCTCCTCGGGCACCACCCAGACCTCCATCGGACTTGGCAGTTGCTCGGCTTACTGGCATCCGTCCGTGTGGAATAGCGTCCATTGACCAGATTATAAATGGTGTTGCGAGGATAGGGACAGCGAGAGCCACCAGCTGCTCAACGCAATGTGGTCCTGATGGAAAACTCGTCAATACTCCGTCAACCTGTGCGTCACCGGCGCTGCTGAATGTGAGCAATATCATGGGCCCACCTCTCACTACAACGATTTTGAAAAGCGTTAACAGTGATCCCCATAAAAGCTCTCAAATTAAGTCTTTAGAATTAGAAAGTGAGCAATACCATGAGTGTCAATCGAGTCAGAGAGAATCTCCGTATGATCGGTCTTTTAATGCCCGTGCCACGTACAGTATTGTTGATACCCCTCTTAATGCTGTTAATAACGGAACTACGGCCTTCTGCAACCTTCCAAATAAAAAAGACGGTGCAAAAATCACCTCAAACCGTTTTGGACAGAACTGTAAAGGCTATCAAGAGGAAG
>JACJUY010000346.1:140538-153561 GCA_014220935.1 Platorchestia sp. MABIK
CATAAAGCAGCTTGAGTTAAAAATTCAACGGCGAAAAGAGGTGATTGCGATAAGGCGTTCGACCGTATAAAAGAATTTGGTGAATTAATATGCTGCCACCACAAGGTACGCGTGCTGAAATTTTATGCCTAGCTTCAAGATGTGAAGATGTGAATTTAATGGAGCAGGGACGATTTCACGCAAATTACTGAAAATTAAAAAGAACAATTTGGTTTTGATTCGTATGTGTAACTCCTTCGTATGTTTCTATATCTTGTCACGAGCTGCTTATATAGATCGTGGTTATGTAATCGAGCATATGCCTCCTACAATGACAAGAAACTTTGCTCATACTCTACATCAAATTTCAAATGAGCGTGGATGAGAAGGCCAAAATTTTACGAGTAGGTAACGGTTATGGTCCGTGCTTCCGCTTGTGTCTTCCTGCCGATCGCGGTTGTTCCTGTAATGAACTCAAAGACGGTAGCGCCGCCCAGTAGCTGGTAACCCTTGGTGGGGCTCCTTACCTTTGCGGGTCTGTCGCTTTCAGTAGCGTGTGTGACGCGTGTGAGTGAGGTGGCGGTGCGTGAGCTGTGCTAAAATTACTGACCCTCGAACGTGACCGAGTACAGACCGCACACGGAGGTGGTTTTGGTTTCTGTAGGGGAGGGCATTGGAATTGAGAAAATGGTTAATGTTGTCACACGGTGTAAATTTTGTTTGTTCACGGAATTGAACATTGATGTTTTCGTAGCCTCACGAGCTTTGGTGAGGGTAGTTTCCTTCTCTGGGAGAAACTTGAAGTTCCGAATGTGGAAAATTGTTCAGAATGAATCGTGATTCAGCTCTTCATAGATTTCGAAATAAATTATGTGATGTTTAATGAAAGTTTGCGGACTTTGAAATGAATAATAATTTTCCTAAATGAAACCACGCTCAGTAAGCTTGAGTTTAGACTTCAGGAAACATTCTAGTTTATGTATTAAGCTTGCAGATAGATGTGCGATCCTTTTTTTTACTGCTTAACTGAGATCACAAAGTCCCTTGAAACGAAAGTCCGATTGCGATTAGCAGAGAAAATGAGATTTCATTTAAGATTATTTTGCATTTAATGTCGTCTGTTCAAGATAATGTCACATTCTCATCAGAGGGATACAACTGTTGTATCTATGGAAATTATCGCTCTCATGAGGAAGATGTGAGGTCCCGGGTAGGTGGTTAGGTATGCCTTTCTCTTGTTGAAATAGAATAGATTTTTGTTTTGTTACTATCCTTTTTTCCGTCCATTGCAGCTCTTGTTTTTCAGTACTTATTACTCTCTTTTTCATCTTCTATCTCGCTTCATAAACTTCCTCCTGACTGTACTGTTTCTATGCTCTATAGGGATCTCTTGTGGAACATACCTAGTGCATAATTCCCTTTACTCCGTACTAAATGGGGCCTTCTTCCCTCTCTTCGAAAGACCTTTGTTATGATTGGCGAGGCTTGAACTAACTCACAATAATTTATAATTTACAAAACTGCACAAATTTTTCTTGTTTTGCAAGTGTCATATTTTCAGCGCTCCATGTTCTTGATCTCAACCCAAGTAAGGGCCAGGTTTTGAAACTTTCAACCCCGCATTCGGCTATAATGTGTTGTCGCCGCAGTGAATTAACGCCATCGCAGTGTTTACAGAAATATTGCTCCAAATTCGTAATTCTAACCGTGCTCACATCGTTACAGCGTGCTGTTGTGTGGTTCATGGAGGTGTCATTACTGAACACTTGCTCCCGGTACTCAACAATGCAGCCCTAAACCAAACCATTTCTGAACGGCTTTCGTCAAAAAGCAAGTGACATGGAGCATTGTAGCCTGGGAATTTAGTCGCATTGTGAATTAAATTGCTTTGTGAATTCAACAGGTCACTGGGGATTTTCATTATTTTCTGTACTTCATTTCGAACTCCCATCTCGTTTGTGATGAGCATGCCCGCAGGGTTCATCGTTTCGAGTTGCCTTCTATGGATGTTGCTAGACAGAGCGTGAGCGCTCTGAGATAAACATCTCCATGATGCCCTGCTCAAAAATGAGCGTGATTATCTCACAAAATGGTGTTTATTATCTCACAAAATGGTGTTGTTGGTCAGGCAATTATTTCCTATAAACGCGATGTGCTAGTCAACCTATGTCATAATTTTTTGAGATGAATTTTTGAGGCAGTTTTTCTCGTTGGGCTCCCTCTTTGTTGTGGTAAGGGAGATTAAAACTAATTAAAAACAATCAACATATCTTGTACATAAATTCCGCATTCCCCTAACTCCATTCTCACTAATATCTTCTTCCTTCCTCTTTTTGGAACACCTTTGTTGTGATTAGGGATGCTTAAATAAACTCAGCCAATCTCGAATTGTTTCTTGTGGATCTCTAGAGTGTAGCAGTCTCTCCTTGGATGTATCCATCTCGGTAGCGGAGCAAACCTGGCATGCTGCGGTCCGTAGCTGTTATTGTTGGCAGAGTCACCCCAGCCAGTGTTGGCAGATTGCTTTTTTCTGGAGAAAATCCTTAATTTTAGGCTTTTCTTAGTATAGTTTGACCATAATAATCACTCAGCATTTCGACTCAGTGCGGGGCTTTTTCCTGTAACATTTATCCCTATAGTTCATCCAACATTTGGCAGCGCTGTTGGGCTGCCAAACGCTGTGTGCTCTTTTTGTTTTGTTACGGACCATCTGTTATCGGTTCACTACTGTCCTATTTTTCAGCACCTCTGACTTTCTTCATCTTTTACCTTGTTTCATAATCTTCCTTTTCAACTCAATGTTCCTATGCGCAGTGGATCTTGTGTGGAAACACACTTTGTGCCTACATAGATTCTGTTTTGCCTCAACTTCGTAGAAAATTGTGTCTGCTTCTTTTCTTTCTATCTTTGTTGTGCTCAGGGAGGCTTAAACTAACTCATAATCTAATCTATTATGGTTAGAGATGCTTAAATTAGCTTTTAATCAAGTCTTACCTTATTGGTGTCTTGTACGTGATAGCTTTTGTGAGTAATCTTCCACTCGCGCTATCGGCAGCGAGAAATTCAAGTTTTCCAAGCGTTATCACATCACTAAATGATATGAAATAGTAACCTTTCTGACAAATAGATTGTTCAGAGCACACCTCAGGTTGAGCAAATTGTAAATTCATCCTTAATCTTATCTCTGTCTCGCTGTCAGTAAAGAGGATTACTGGAAAATTGTCTCGGCTGATTTTGTGTGGAAAGCTTCCGAGATATTAAATTTAAAATTTGTACAGCTGCGTTTAATGCTACAACAAACACGCTCTCCAGGGGATTAGAAATCAGGAGAAGACGGAGATCGGAAGATGTAATAGGGAGAGACCTTCTAATTAACATGCTTGTTTTTCACTTCCTCTTAAAGTCAATAGCCGTAGAAAAATCGTGAATAGCTTCCAAAATTGTAACAATATGCGATTGTAAAGTGGAGCATCTACATTACGATGTTCCGACAGACGCCGCTCTATCTTAGGTCAATAGCCCCCAAAAATTGCGATTAAGAGACAATATACGATTGTAAAATAGAGCGGTCTATAAAGATGGTCTGACAGACGCAGCTCTATTTCAGGCCAATAGTCCAAAAAAAAATTACCATTACTAAAATGCGATTGTGCGATTGTGATTACTAATATGTAATATGAGACTGTAAAATGGAGCGAACTAAGAGGATGTTCCGTCAGACTGTGCTGTAGGCAGGTCACACACAAAGGGCGTGGTGTAGGACGCAGGAAGTGGAAGACTCGGAGCAAGACAACGGTGGTTGAGGGCGGGGTTGTCTTTCCTATTTTCCCGCTTTATGGAGCAGCGTCGTCTTACGCTCATGCGGTAATATAATAGTGTTATTTAGTGATCGTGGTGTCAAAATATACCCGGTAATTTCAAAGTGTATTATGCACGCTGTTTCAAAGTGTTTTATACACGCTGTTCCTCGTAGTGCCTGTTTTGTTTCAGCGTCAACGCTGAATTATGAAGCTGAGAGCAATGACATTGTCGAAATGAGAACAATAGCGAGCAACACTTCGTACTGAATAAAGGCTAAGCTATTAAATCTTATACAAACGTATATTCCAACGGATTACAGCCAAATGCATCCAATAGGTCTAGGAGCTCATTTTTAATCTCAAATAGAGTGCGTGTTTTTCTTTCAGCTCGCGATCTGTTACCGGCGACTGTTGGAATGACAAATTATTTCTCTCTAATTACATGTACATATAATTAGCTTAGCGCGTTCCAGCGCTTATCACAGCGTGCTGATTACAAACTTTCGCCATAATTACGATCAAAAGTATGCAAGTTTCTCTTTTTGGTTCGCCGTACAGCTCGTGGTGAGCGTATTGTAGGTTCTCTGTGTTGTACACGTTTTTGGCGCCTCCGTGTGTTGTGTAGTGCAACTGGAACGTCTCAAGAGTGTTCTGGATATGAAATATCTGGATATAAAGAATATTGATTCTAAATTGAACATCCCTCAGGGGGATACAACTATTGTATCTTTGGGAATTAGCGCTCCCAGGGGGGAAGTGTGAGGGCCCGAGCTGAGAGTTAGGTAGGCCTTCTTTTTGTTGAAATGAAATGTTTTTGTTATGTTAAGGACCATCATTTTTTCGGTTCACTGCTGCCCTGTTTTTCAGCACCTACTACTTTATTCTTCGACTTTAATCTTGTTTCATAATCTTGTTTCTCAACTTACTGTTTCTATGCCCTATCTGCATGGATTCCGCGTTCCCTCAACTCCAAACTAAATGGTGGCTTCCTTCTTCCTCTCTTTGGATCGCCTTTGTGGCGGATTGGGAGGCTTAAACTAACTAAAAATCTAATCTTCTAAATTGAACATAATTTAAAAAGCTTGCTCGTGTGCCTATACGATGTAGAAGTATTGGAAAGTATGAAAAGTGCGGTCTGTACCGATTATTTCACTTGATCTTGTCTCTTTATTAGCTCCTCCTGTTCGACAGACTCAGATTTATCTCTAAAAGTAAATAATTTATAAATTTCATTACAATCAGGAAAAATCATTTTAAGTTGTTTTGATTGTAGAAGCAAACAAATTTTGAATAGTGCAAATGAGAAAAAATGCACTTATTCGTTATTCTGCGCAATTCAAATTAATTTTTTTGGGACGTACGTTATGCGAATTTGATTGCCCACCTAAATATGTTAGCACCAGTCCTTGAGCTGGAATTCTCGACTCGTAGGCGCTCTGATCGAGGAACGTAGTTCTCGACTTGCAAAATTGTTCCACTTTCCCACGTTCATTTTCTCTTGCGTATGGGGGAGGGAGCAACGTGTGTTGATGCTGTAAAATGTTATGTCTGCGTAGTGTATTTAAAGAAAAATTAACCATTATTCAATTCATCGCCTCCCTTTAAGGCAAGCAAATTCACATGCCTTTTGGGTCAATGCTCTCGGATGTTAATACTTTTTTTTATCATTAAATGTCAATTGGGAATGCAGCAAGTTACACACCGCATACGATCTGCATTGGCAGCCTGCACGGCGGTTGCCTCATAACTTGGTTTCCTGAGCAGTCTTGTTTCGTATTGTACCTCTGCTCTAGGATGTTAATGCCTTGGTTTTTATCAAATGGCGAATGGGAATGCAGCAAGTTACACACCACATGCGATCTGCATTGGCAGCCTGCACGGCGGTTGCCTCATAACTTGGTTTCCTGAGCAGTCTTGTTCCGTTCTGTACACCGGAAAGCTCCAATGACTCGAACGATGCTACGTGATCCCTCCTGGATCGACTTACGTAGCCCCACTGAGGGGCCGCTCAGCACTACGTGCGTGATAGATTGTCTCTTTTAAATGCGTTTCTGCTGAAATTACCACGAGTTGAAATTCGAAGTGCTGGAGAGCGGATTTGAGAGCGTATACTTAAGTGCAAGTGCTTGAAAATGAATATGTACCGCTAAGCTTTTTGTTAGTGTTTAAATGATTTGAATATTCTATTTACCGTGAAGTGATAACCGAGCAAACATGAGATAACGAACTTACGTAGGGGGCATCCCAGGGGGAAAAATGTGAAGTCCTGAACTGAGAGGTGTGTTTTTTTTTTGTTAAAAATAATTTTTTTTGTCAGAGATAGTTTTTTTTTCGAGTCACTGCTGCACTGTTTTTCAGCACCTCGAGTTTTCTTCTTTCACTTCTATTTCGTTTCCTAACCTTCCTTGCTGATTAACTGTTTTTTTCCTACGGGATCCTGAGCGGGAGCACATCTTATGTATAGATTCCGCATTCCCTCAACTCCATATTAAATGGTGCCTTCATTCTTCCTCTCCTTGAACATGTTAGTCGTTATAAGGGAGGCTAAAACTAACTTTTAACCAATCATTGCATAGGGGGCAAGTGCATGAAAGAGAATTTGAATCGCAATGTCTTTTCGTTTGTTTATTTTTAACTAACTTGAAAGACATTTTAACCTTGAGCGAAAACTTTGATGTACTTTGTACGAGAGTGAGATGAGAAATTCATTACTACTCCCTCTGTTTTGTTTATTTGTTCAAACTGAAAAAAATTAACTTTCTGGATCTGCACGCTGTGATTGTACTTTTTTCAAACTTGAAACATTCGAGAGCATTCGACACTAATTGATTATTTTCTTTTCTTTCATTTTCAAAATTCGACGCAACAGATGTTTATAACGCGATGGTTAGGAATCTTTTTAAATTCTTTTGGTTAGCTATCACTTCGTGAAAGGAGTGGATATGATATGCGGATTCTTGTTCAACATTAATTTTCCTAAAGGGATTACATGGAACATACGTAATTGTCTGCTAGGCCTGTAGTTATTGTCTCCTCGACCGTACATTTCATTCTAGAGACTTGTGTCTCTCGCGATTTAAGGAGCGGCCGTAGTCTCCGTGCTTCGAGTACAGTAGCAAACCGCGCTGGCCATTTACTAGACCTGCCTTTAAGTGAGCAAGCATGTAGAGGAAAAAAGAAGTTTTTTGTGGCGTCGAGCTTGTCTTAAATACTACCACTGTTGTCGGGAGCTCAAACGGGGGAAGTGTTACTGTCAGTTGTGCTCGTTTGGGGTGAGTGACAAGCGTAGATCTCCCCGGCGTTAAACATGTCATCCTGCTCAATCAGAAATCAACTTGGACGCTGGAAATATGTATGTTTCACGCACTCAAAGTACGTTTCAATTTGTGTGCCCCGTATTTTTATCTTGTCCCGCTAATCATTGTCCTTTTCCGTGAAGTAAAAAAATAATGGACTCAGAGCGAGTGAGAATTTCTTGTTGAGCTTGGAGACTTCGTCCGTTGGTCGGACGGTGCCTCGTAGCCGGCAGTTTAGCTCAAGTCACGTTCAGGCTCCTGTATTTACTTGAGTCTTTTAACGTCCATCAGGTGCTCTGCAAACACTGCACAGTAACTGGACACGTCTGCTAATATTGCCTCGAGTTTATCTAAGGTGGAAGAATCTTATATGGTCCTTCGCTCAGGTGCCGTTCTTGATGCAATGATTCACAACCTCCACTCACACATCTCTCTTCGGATGGTAATATCCAGTTGAGGGGCAGTTTTGCAGCTCTATTACTTTTTGTGGAGAGAATTGTACTCATTTTGGGTGCCTTTGGCTGTACTTTTTTTTGGCTGAGGACTGCATGGATGACATTCCACCCCAGTCGAAAAATTTTTGGATGCCCCTTCCTCGTAATTTGCACCTCGGTGGAATAGATTCCAATGCATGTACATCGTATTTTCTTTTCAGTTGTTGTGTTCAAATTTCATATTTTTATAACTTTAAAGTTCAAATCACATCTATGTGCACAGGCCGTTTGCACTTACTCCATCTTAGATTCGGCCGTTTAATTTTACCTGTTTAAATTACTTTATATCCTGATCGAAAACCGATTAGCCTAATCCCCTTCGTTTTCCTCACTTTTTTTGATCACTTCATGAATTACATCGGCTTCGATTACTCCATTAATTACTTCTATTTCAATCACTTCATGATTACTTCCATTCCGATCACTTCATGATTACTTCCATTCCGATCACTTCTTGATTACTTCCAGTTCGATAACTTCATTAGTTACTTCTGTCTCGATCACTCAGTATCCCCGTGCAAAAACAGCTCCGCACCCTCCCTCACACTCACAAGTTGACGCAAACTTGAACATGAAATTGTGGGCGACAGTGTCGGGGCCTTTGTAACGGCCTACAATTCCCTCCTCAATACTCACACAAAAAGAGTTCAGCACCTGTGCACCAGACAGTAAACGCGGTAAAGGGAACACGGAAAATTTCCGATCGTATTTCGACGAGTCAATCACTAACATCTAATCTAATCTTCGACGAGTCAATCCGCGAAATATTTCTGTTCGCGCTATTCCTTGTGATCTCACACTGCTGACGTGACACCGAAAACCCGTGTTTTGACGCACCATCCGACTCGCCAATAGTCGCACGCCTGCCATTTGCATTCCTCAGGGCCAGTCCCACACGGCTCCTGAGACCGTGCATGTCTGCGCACGAATATCCGCTCCCATTGTCCGGTCGTGCGCCCGTTTGCTGTTTTTCCCTTGTTTGTGCCAGACGCGACGCTTGTAATCCTCGCATCTTGTATCCTGGATACCGAGGTGACCAAGTGGAAAAGAAATTCTGAGGTGACCGAGTGGAATAGAATTTTTGAGGTGACCGAGTGGAAAAGAAATTTTGAGGTGACCGAGTAGGAAAGAATTTTTGAGGTGACCGAGTGGAAAAGAATTTTTGAGGTGACCGAGTAGGAAAGAATTTTTGAGGTGGCCGAGGAGGAAAGAATTTTTGAGGTGGCCGAGTAGGAAAGAATTTTTGAGGTGGCCGAGTAGGAAAGAATTTTTGAGGTGACCGAGTAGGAAAGAATTTTTGAGGTGGCCGAGGAGGAAAGAATTTTTGAGGTGACCGAGTGGAATAGATTTAATGGTTTCTTTGTAGTTGATTCTTGGCTTTGTTCGAATGTTATGTTGTATGTATGTACTTCATCGTGACTGGTTCTCAGAAAATTGAATTCAAACTATTGGTCGTGTTTAGAATGGTGTTGTTTACGCCTGAGTGAACGACTAAGTTGAGATCCTATTTTTCTGTGCGTCGTCCATCTAGCTGCATACTTTTTCTAATCTTGAAGCTGGGCCATTATGTACCACTCCAAATCGAAGTTAAATTTTTTAACACTTATTTGACTTATATTTTCAAAGCTCGGAGTTGAGATACTGTGCATCTTGAGTAAAAATTTAAAATTCATTTAAATTACGTTAAGTTTGTGTTTCTTAGAATAACCACGCAATTATGTAATACTCCAAATTGAACTTTTAATTTTTAATGCCAGTTTAACTTATGTTTTTAAGGCGTAAAAATTCTAACTTCATTTGAATCACGTTAGTTATGTGTCACTCGTTAAAGAAATTCTGAATAGAATAAACGTTGTGAGCAAAGGAGAATACCTGCCACGATGCGGGTTGGTGTCACGCTCCCACGATGCCTGCAACGGCTGACGGACTTCCGCTCCCTAACCGACCGTCCGGCTTCGTTGGCGATCCAGCCACGCCTCTCTCTTTTTCGAGTCAAAGACTGCAAACTTGCTTTGTTGCTGTAACGAGCTTGTTTTGAACCGTGAATTTGCGAGCGGCTATCGTGGTGATTTCAATTTCCTAACGAAGGCTTCGAGGAAATTTTTTTGTGAGCGTGAACATTGATTGGAAGTACGCTAAATAGAATTAATTAGAAGTTTCTGGCATTGATACATTATTTGCCCGTATTGATGAAGAGTTGAACAATTAGAAACTTTGCGTTACTTATTTTGAGGAATTATTTTCCCATTTTGCATAGTATAATTACATTTTGTTTATTAGCTCAGTCTTAAGAACCAGTTTAAGAACCATTGCGTTATTTCAGACTTGATTTCGAAGAATACTGAGTTGAAAGAACGCAGCCTTCCCAAATAACAATCTCTAATTTACCATAGAAAGTTTTTGCTAAAATCACTTCATCATTTAATTGAACTGTTGGTTAGTGTGTCCATATTTGAAGTTCTGCTTGTCTCGAACTCAAGAACAAAGCTCTCCCGATTCTCAAACTCTTCTGGCTAAAAGTCGCTTTTAAGTTGGGTCCAATTTTAATGGAGTCGCATTATTCCCGAGCACGTTGGCAGCCTCAAGAATCTGGGTGTTGGAGTAAACTTTCAGTTTTTGACTGTCGTTGTAGAAATACTGACAATAATAGACGACTGCTTCTCCACCATTGTACAGATCAGCGAACATTTCTACGGATGCTGCCATTTAGCTTGGCGAGTTTTTCTGCTTCAGCTAATAAAACTCTGTCAAGTTCACAAGCACAGTTCACAGGAGGCAGAAGTGGAGAAAGATATGCCAAGACTCACCATTGAAGTAACCAAAGTCGACCTAGCTTCACTGAGCCGCGTGACATATCGATAGCTCTGCGTGAAATCAACGAGTCCACGAGACAACCGAGTTCTTTTTTGTTTCAAGGGATTTCTTCTTCGTTCAAGCAGAACGTGACAGTAATTTCGTTAGATCTTACGTGGATTTAGGGGACATAGAAAGCAACGTTCGCAATTGTCAAGTAAAGTCAGCAACAAAAGTATTCGTACTCAGCTTGTGTTTAACACTTGAAGTCATTATTTTAGGTTGAATGCTCGAATGATTGCTCACTTTTGATGTATTATTGAAAGCGTGGAAAGAAGTTGTAAACAATTTATAAGTTCTTGAAAAGAATAATTGGTGAGGATATTGCTAATTGCAAACAATCATTGTAGGTATGTCTTCTATTTACATGAATATTAAATATTCTCTCAGAAGTTCTTTCCTCACCCACTACAAAAACTGAAATCCAGACTGACTATTTATTTTCAACTGTACGACGCTGACGTATTGTAGACTGAAACTATAGCATAAAATGCCAGGCAAGCTGCTGAAGTAACTGAAACTTCCTCTATCGGAATGTTATTTTTATGCGTCTTAATATGTAAATAAAGGTTTCCTGCTAAATTTTCCTGTAAGCGTTTTATAGATTCCGAAAATTACTGATAGGGTATCCGCCTTCGGTTACCAGCGAAGCAATGTTTCTGATATCTACGCTTAATGTTTTTTTCGTCCGATAACACAACCTTCGCTACTCTGTTGACGATAAATCTGCGTTATAACCATTTCCAGTAGAGCTTGCTTTGTGGCGCTGATTTGCGGGCTGTTTTATCCTAACAAAAGCCACAGTAATTTGAGTTCACAACCCAGCTGCTGAACAAAAAGCCCATCATAACTATCCGTGCAGCTCTTCCTCTGCACGACATTAATTGGGCGTTATTGTACTTCACGTCGGGTTGAAACAGACAAAGCAATGTGGTATGCACAACGCTCGGTCGTCCCCTGTATCAGCCGGAAAAGCGGCACCTGTTGCACTGCACTGACGGTTCTCATGCAGTAACGACTCTCAAAACTTATGGCTACAGGTGTCGACTGCCGGTCCACGCCTTTTCCGGACTTGAAATTTACTGGACTTGTTTTTCACATTTTGCCGGCTGCCTGGACGGTTTTTACAGGGGAAATGGTGTTTTCGCTGCATTTCTTGTGTTCTTCACTCACTGGTTTGACTATGTGCGAAGTATTTCCATTTAACTCTCTACCGCCCCACGTTCCCTTCATGGTATAAATAGAAATGCTCGTATCTTTTGTTTCTTGTCAAGTAGACGCTCTTATGTGTTCTTTGAAGTTCACTGCCAAGTGGCAGTTCTGTCTCTAATCTGATGTTAGAGACAACCTTATCTTAGAGCCAGTCTAATAACGGGGTTATTATACCGGTAATGTGAGTAGAACAATTAGACAGTTAAAGTTTGAAGAGATAATGTCATCTAAATCTGATTCAAGTCGTTTTAGCTCACTTGGTAAAGCTGACCTTTTAGCCGTTCTGAAGGGTAGAGAAAAATTTTTGATCTGGTGGACATAAATTTAACGCCTACCTTTGTTTTGGCTTCTTCCTTCTTTATTCAATGTAGTAATAATCAAGTGACCGAGCATCGAATCAATTTAAAATAATTTATTTGTTTTGAAAACTTTCACGGGACTTCATGCCCATTGCCACCACTCAGGGGGATCCTATTATTATATCTATGGTTAATAGGAAGAAGATGTGAGGTCCTAAGCTAAAGGTGAAAGTGGCACTACCTTCTGTTGAAATAGAATGAGTGTTTACTCTTACTGCATTCCGCTGTTCCTAGTTCACTGCTGTCCTTTTTCAATATTTGTTCCCTTCTTTCTTAACTTTTATCTAGTTTCAAAAACTTCTTTCAGTTCACTTCTGGTCAATTTAGTTTTAATGGAAGCACTTTTTTTTAGAAATAATATGTTTGATGTCAATATTTTAAAAGGATGAAGTAATAATTTTTGCGAAAACGCAAGTAGGTTTCATTTCCTTTGGTATCACATGCGTCTTTCAACAAGCTGGTTACCTAACCCCCGGTCAAATTATATCAATCATTAATTCAAAGCAGTTTAATATTTAATTTAAACTTAAAATACATTTTTAGAATATGAAATGTTAAATACATCATTAGAATGTAAAGTATCAAATACATCATAAGAATACGAAATAGAAAATACTTCATTAGAATATGAAACATAAAATACTTTAGTAGAATATGAAATATAAAATTCACCATTAGAATATGATATAAAAACACATCATTAGAATCTGGAATATAAAATACAATATTACAATATAAAAACACACAAGATATTTCAGCCAAAGCTTCACGTTTGCTCACACAAACCATTTGAGCGTGAGAGTGCAGTTGAAATAATGGTGAGCACACACACACAAACCATTTGAGCGTGAGAGTGCAGTTGAAATAATGGTGAGCACACACCCACACAAACAAACCATTTGAGCGTGAGAGTGCAGTTGAAATAATGGTGAGTTCACACCCACACACACAAACCATTTGAGCGTGAGAGTGCAGTTGAAATAATGGTGAGCACACACACACACACACACACAAACCATTTGAGCGTGAG
>JACJUY010000346.1:154950-250368 GCA_014220935.1 Platorchestia sp. MABIK
TGTTGTGTTTGTGTGCTTGTCGCCAGCCTGTGTTGTGTTTGTGTGTGGGTTGTGTGTTCGAGGGATGCCTGAGCTGCTGGCCCAAGCGTTGATCGCACAGTGACAGAGATAAATGGCAGCCTCTTAAGCTTGCGAAACCTGATACAAAAACTGAGCTGACACTATACGACAAATTTTCTCCCCCTTCAACGGTCAAGACACTTGATCTACCAAACATTCCACTATCCCCTCGAGTGCGCTCTGTTCACATCATCCAGACCAACAAAAAAAAATATGTTACCTAGCGAAAAGAAATAAAATTATATTACCTAGCAAGATGAGATTAATGTTTCGCTACACACACACTCACACACACAAACCATTTGAGCGTGAGAGTGCAGTTGAAATAATGGTGAGCACACACACACACACAAACCATTTGAGCGTGAGAGTGCAGTTGAAATAATGGTGAGCACACACACACACACAAACCATTTGAGCATGAGAGTGCAGTTGAAATAATGGTGAGCACACACACGCACAAACCATTTGAGCGTGAGAGTGCAGTTGAAATAATGGTGAACACACACACACACACAAACCATTTGAGCGTGAGAGTGCAGTTGAAATAATGGTTGCACAGAGCAGCTGAAACAGCCCGCGTTGCGGCTCAGCGGTGACCAAAGAGGCTCTTGTGGTGCCCACTTCTCGCTGTGAAGGACCGCTCTGTGCTGCGAGGTGGTCGGTATGCAGCGCAGTTTTCCTTCCTTGCGATGTGGTCGTGTCGTGCGTTGGGGTGTCATTGGAAATTACTCATTGTTACAGCTGTAGCTCATTCAGGGAAGTGTTGGAAGCTTTCCGTGCATTGGATGTGCTGCATTCGATTTTTGAATGCTCTATTCATTGGTAAAATAGTGTCTCGTCGAAAAAGATAACTTTCATCTAAAATGAGAACTAATTGTTGTTTTTGACGTAGCTCATTCAGAGAGTTGTTTGAGTTCTCCGTGAGTTAAAGATACTGCATTGAATTTTTGAATGCTCTATTCATTGGTAAAATTTTCTGATAGCATTATTCCACCCTTATTTTTTATATATGTACAATTATTAAAGTTCTTGAATGGGATACTGGATCTTGATACCGCGTTTCCTAGCCAATGATCGATAGTAGCCTTTGTTGGATGAACGTTCTTTTTGTTTGTGTGAAGTATCACTGACGGGGATTGTCCTTGTGCTTCGTGTGCGGCCTTAGCGTTCCTGATTGGTTCTTCTCGCGTACCACTCACTTTGAGACCTGCAGGAGTTCGCTGCTACATGTTTGGTATTACAATTAAGCAGATCATATTTCCCATTTCTGCATCTCTATGATAAGCAAACCTAGACCCTTAAATAAGTACTTATGCGTTTGTTTCCATGGCTCATATCTTTTCTCCCCTCAGGGGATACAACTATTGTATCGGAGAATTAGCGCTCCCAGGAGCAAAATGTGTGAGGGCCCGAGCTGAGAGTTAGGCAGGCCGTCTTTTTGTTGAAATAAAATGCTTTTTTACTATGTTCAGGACCACCTTCTTTCGGTTCACTGGTGTCCTGTTTTCCAGCAACTACTACTTTCTTCTTCAACTTTTACCTTGTTTCATAAACTTCTTTCTCAACTTACTGTTTCTATGCCCCTTCTGCATAGATTCCACATTCCCTTATCTCCATACTAAATGGTGCCTTCCTCCTTCCTCTCTTCGATACGCTCTTTTTTTGTAGCGGTTAGGGAGGCTTAAATTAACAAATAATCTAATTTATTTTCTTCGAGATGCTCACGCTTCCTTGCCAGGGTGGCAGGCAGTGCCAGTCGAGGTCCTGAATTTTTTTGCAGTCTTAGTAAAGCATGTTTCACTCCGGTGATCGCTTTTTAATCGAAAATGGAGAATACAGGGAATAAATAAGGACTACAATTCGTGTATCTATGGGAAATAAAGCTTCCAATATGTGAGATTCATTCCGAGCCAAAAATTAGGTAGGTGCCTTTTTTGTTGACTTGAATGAGTTTTTTGTTTCGTAACGCAACTTTTTTTTCGGTTCACTGCTGTCCTGTTTTTTTAGCCCCCACCACTTTCTTCTACAACCTTGATCTTCTTTCATGAATTTCTTTCGCAAAGTTAACTTTTATACGCACCTTGTGCATAAATTCTGCGTTCCCTTAAGTCCATGCTTAATAGTGTTTTCCTCCTTCCTCTCTATGTAACGCCTTTGTAGAAGTTAGGGTAGTTCAATCTAACTTTTCTTTTTATCGAAAAAGACTGAAATCGCCTAGTATAATTCAAATGAATGTGTATAAAATAAAAGTGGGATGCTAGGTATTATGGGTTATTAATTTTTTACCGTCCGCGTGAAATTCGAAATCCATTTCTGCAGTATGAGTAGCTTTAATATATCGTATTTTTTGTGGAGTTTGTGCCCTCGTGAGTTCTTTGAAGTTAGCTGCTGAGTAGCAGTTCCGTCCCTGTTCTGATGTCGGTGACAAACTGATGCCAGTAGTAGTCTAATGACGGTGGTTGTACTAAAGCTGCGGTGTGCAGAAAATTAAACAGTGAAGGATTAATCGGATACTATTTTGTGTGTGTCAAATTTAAGCTTATGAGTCGATAATTTTGTACTCTTTCACTGTCCAATCTGTTCAGTTCAGCTGCTTTATTTTAGTTTGAGAATATCAGTGTATTTATTTTCATTGAAGGGACGCAAGAACTGAAGTCTAGGAGCAGTGCCGTCTTGTGAATTGTCAACCTGTTGTAGCGATGAAAAGCATTGTGTTAAACGTGCCAGTCACTAACACGCTGCCATTGGAAGTTAGAAATACTTCGGGGACCGCTCCAGTGCCATTGAAGAGTCTACCATTCTGCCATCATAAGTTACAGTCTGCCAACGGCTACAAGAATTGTGGTTTTTGCAAAGGAATATCTTTAATTTCATCTGGAGTCCACAACGTCAGCAGTTGTTTCCACAAAGCGACGCCACCTCCGACTACGAAGATATCATTTCAAAATTGCAGAACGTATCGTCGAGAAAAGAAAAATTCCCTGAAAGCTCTTAGTAAGAAGGTGTACTGTCGCCAGTCATTTTACAGAACCAAGCCATACGATCGTCCGCGGGTTAAAATGTATCCTTTTAACTCTCGAGTAGACAAGCTGGGTGTTCTTTTGGGAACGTCTTACCTCGTTGATCCTCGCCTCTCACTCGAAGATTACCCATTTACCAAGAGGAGTCTGAAGGAGGCTGGAGGAAACCCTCCTGTCATTCATAGTAGGTTTGGTTTGCATTATCCTGTCGCTAACTTCAATTTTCCGCCACAAACTGTGGCTGTAAATGGCGTATCGGAAGCGCCTGAAGTTGATCTTGAACCAGAAACGATTCCTGTCGCGTTGCCTGCTGTAAGACGCAGCTTTGACAGTGTTCAAGCGCCTAATGAATGTTTGAACAATGTAAAATCTCATACGAATACTTACTCTGCGCAGAATGATAACAAGATGTTATTGTCGTACAGCAAAGTACCTAAGTCAAAGAACAGGCCTGTACAAAGATCCTCGTCTCTGTCTTCTAATTCTTGCGAATCTGACTCTCATGGATCTCGAACAAGACCATCCCACAGGGCGATGCAGCCCACTGTCCCTGATAAACCAATGCACGAACTAAGGCAAATATTTCCAGCTGCTAAAGACTCCAGGGTATTTTCTCTTGCAAGTAATAATTGTGTGAACTCCCTCAACTCTAAAAACGCCATTACTCCTGCTATAGAGGACGCTGAAAAACCTTATGAGTGTATTTTTCCGAACCCAAATGAAGAAGATGATTCTCGGGAAAATCAACAAAAACAGTGTAGAAATGAGAATGAAGATACTGACCATCAGAAGACTGAATCCATAGAAGTTATGACCAAAGTTATACCCAAAGAAAAAAGGAGCAAATTGCGAAGATTCACAACTAGCATTTTGCCATCACCTTTCCTGAGCTGGTTGCAGCAAAAGGACAGCGTGAGCGCTATCGAAGATGTCAATCTTACATCTCACTCAAAAGAGCCAACAGCACCACAAAATTCGACGTCTTCCAAGGTCGTGGAACACACTTACATCAATGTCAGCAACGGATATCCGACATTTGGCTTGGAAGCAATGTTATCTGATGATCCCACTACTGAAACCGACAAAATTCTCGTGGGATCAGACTTCAAGTCGACCGACGTGACATCCTGTAGCAAACAGAGGCCATGGACGCCAGTGCCGGCTCCCAGAACTGTCTTTTCTTCTTTGCGCTCGCCGCTTGCTGCTATGAAGTTCACTCCTCGGTCGCTGAGGAAGCAAAGGGAGAAGACTCAGAGCACGAAAACCCTAGAGATCTTCGACGAAGAAATACAAGGGCAATGGGCGGAAGATTTGTCTCAAGAATCCGTGTCAGTACCGTTCATCTCCTCTGGCCTTTCAGAGGGGAGGGTTGACGGTGAAAGCAACAGAGTTACCCAGTTCAAAACGACCGCCATTATTCATGAGGAATGTTTTAATAAGGATGAGACTGAGGTTTGTGTAGATAAAACTCCCCTTGCTATACTTTCAATAAATGAAAGTGTGGACGAAGGTGGTGTTCGAAGACAAGAAAGCTCGTCTTCTGAAGAAATATCAAAACTCCAACCGACCGCTAGTGTGCGTGATGTTCGGGAAAAAACACATTTCACTCCATCTAAACTAGTGAAAGACTTTCCTCATTATGCAAACATTCCGTGGATAACTACGCCCATATCGTTAACTCCTGAAACTGTACCTCCTTTGGAAATGAGTGAACTAGAAGTCCAGTGCAGCTCAGCCAATTTCGTGCTGGATCGGACTTTTGTTCCGATCAATAATGCCGAGAATCCCGAGTTTTCAAAGTCCAATCAAAGAGACGTTCATAGAAGTGCCTCGAACCCCATAGAATTATGTCATCACACATCGCAACCACACCTAGATTCCAACCTAAGAGCAAACTCTCTGACAAACATATCAAACCCTTGTTATGGACGGATGGATTTCAAGATAACCCAGGATTCGGAAGTTAACAAGATCTCTGAGTCGCCACAATCCATTGCTCCTTGCACTTGCCAATTAACATCATCTACTCCCACCGACCGGGCAACACAAGCATTGAGACACGAGTCCATATCGCTCCCAAGGGATCCCGAAAATTCAGCATTTTCTCCACCGACATCATCTACCTTAGACGAGTCGTCTGACTCAGTCCTGCAGACTCCAACGAATGCAAACGTATCCACTCCCAGCATTGGAAGCATTTGGTCCGCTGCTTCTGTGAACACCATCATAAGGAATCCAAAGTTTGCAACTCCAGTGTCTTGTGAAGGAAACGAGAGCTCCGGTAAGATTCTTCGCGTGAGAAGCGCCAATTCCAGTCCTGAACGCAAGTGCAAAGCCAGGCGAAATATCTTCCATGATTTTGTCGACGCTGATAAAAAATCAGAAAACTGTTGGGATGGCTTGAGTCTCATCAGTTTTAGTGCCGTTGAAAAAGAAAATCATGAGGCGGTTAATGAAATCAATCAAAACGAAGAAAATTTTGCCGCCAACGTCAAAAAAACTCCTCTCATTGGGTGGAAGTCAAGAATTCAGCACACTTTGTACAAAAGTCCAGCTAGGTGGTATTCTACGTGGCATGACGGGCACAGGAAAGACAAGGATCGAATGAGATTCAATGTCTCTGGAGAAAACTCATCTCGCGAGAAGAATGAAAATTTTACCGACTGCTCAAAGCAAACTGACACACAATGGACGTGTGCAAAACCTGACCCGGACGTTCAGGTAAGAAAGATCTCTATTTTTGTTTCTGTTCTTTTTTCGTATTTGTGTGGCGTGTTCTTGGTTAAAGTTAAAAACCTTCATGAAATTATGCTCAAAATTTAGCATTTGCGTGATGCTCAGGAGTAATTTTGAAAGCGTCCGCAGTTTATACGAGTGTTTATTGGTCACAAAGTTTGTAGCTTTCGGAAACGTAGCCAGCATTTAAATTCTACAAAACTAATGAAAGGAAAGTCAGGTGTTAAATTATTAAATATGTATAAGAAATATGTTGTTTCATGCTCATTCGTTACTTCAAGTTTAGACGTTTCTTCTACTAATTGGACGTGATATCGTGAATGAGTAAACGTGTGTGTAATTTTAACGAATGTTTTCCTTCGTTACCGATATTGTCAATTAGTTTAGTAGATTTATAGAGAAAGCTTGAAGTAATTTATACTGT
This sequence comes from Platorchestia sp. MABIK, assembly GCA_014220935.1. Lineage (NCBI taxonomy): Eukaryota > Metazoa > Arthropoda > Malacostraca > Amphipoda > Talitridae > Platorchestia > Platorchestia sp. MABIK. The sequence continues at coordinate 161,194 of JACJUY010000346.1, forward strand.
AATTTTATTTTTTGTACAGCATCAAGATGTAATGAGCAACAGTAGTATTGTACAGGACACGTAATCTCATGTCTGCGATGCTAACCGGACTTCAAGGTTTTTTAGTTACTCCTCATTTTTTTGTTAGAAAACGAATTAGTTTTAAGAGAAAACAAAATATAGGGGTATCTGTATAAGTTTCTATGCTTATGTTTTTGGATTTGAGGTTATTTAAAAATGGCGTAGTCGAGTAGTAGTAATGACTTTTATGGCGTTATTTCCCTTTTATGTTAAAAAAAAACCTTTACCAAATATGTGTTAATAATTAGTTTGAGCTGTAATTTGTAAATTTTTTTATATCTCACACTAAAAAATCAGAGGTGTATGCCTAGTATTCGTGTCCTTTAAAATTAGTAGATCTGATATCAAGATTTTTGTTCTTTAATTTTAATTTTCCTGTGTTACCTATGTTAATTTTAAGGTGATGAAATCAGAGTCTATAACTGGAAGTTTGAGAACTTGAAAAAATTTGAGTCTGTATCTCGATCTCAAAATTTCACGACCCTGCGTTGCTGCTGAGAAAAAATGTGTTTGAGAAGATTACATCTTCTCAACCACATTTCTTCTTCTTCTTCACAATACTTTTTAAAACACAATACTTCTTCTCAAACAATGAAAAGATTGCTTCTTGCGCCAAAGTTATGATTCCTTTCGTGTGTGTCATTTAACAGTTCACGAATAGCTTAGCTGAGAGGATTGGCAGCACTACCTCTTTTGATGTACCTCTATATTGACTTCGTTTCTGATAGATTTATTATTGTTTTCTAGAGGTGCTACCAAGCAGGTAGCGTGAAGTTTGTTAGAGGATAAATCGCTCGACTTGACTTATTATGAAGAAAGTCTGTACTGTCGGCTCCCCTCAGGGCTATACTACTACTGTATTTATGCCAATCAGCGTTTCCAGGAAGAAAATGAGTGCTCCAATTGGCGTAGATACAATTTGTGCTCATATTTTCTTACTGGGAGCACCAATTGACATAGATAGAATAGTGGTATAGCCCCGAGGGAAGTTGGAAGCACCAGAAGGTCGAGATCTCACAAATGTGAGATCTTGAGCTTAATGATTGGTTGGCTATCCGTGTTTTAAAATAGGATTTTTTTCTTACAGATCATTTTTTTGCAGTCCATGGCTGTCTTTTTTATTGATTTTCATCTCCAGATTTTAGCTCGTCCAAAAACTCAATTCTTAAGTTACTGTTTCTGTACGCAAGGGGTCTTGTGTGGAACATACCTTGTGCATAGATTCCCGTTCCCTAAAATCCATACTAAATGGTGCCTTCCTCTCCTTGGTGCAAATATGTTGTAAACAAATCATATCTAATTTAAATTTATCATACGAGAAATGTGTCACCAAACGCGGTACTTTGATATCGTGTGGCCTTCTGTGGATTTGTTTTTTCTTTCTCCTTTAGTTGTGCTGTGCCGTGCAAATTTATTAGAACTTAACCCTCTACCGCCTCACGTTCCCCACATGGTACACTCAATAAAACTGCTCGTATATTTTATTTCTCGTCAAGTAGATGCTCTTATGTATTTTTTGAAGTTCACTGCCGAGTTGCAGTTCGTCTCTAATGTGATGTTGGAGACAACCTGATGCTAGAGCCACGTCTAATAACGGTGGTTATAATACCGGCAATATGAGTAGAAAAATTAGGCGGTAGAGGGTTAAGTCAGTTGAATTTTTTTTTTTACTTGGCAAAACCTTACCCGAGGCCCTCTCAAGTCTAAATCTATCTTCGGATGACTTGAACGCCGAGTTCTTTTTCAGCGCCGAGTTATTTTTCAGCGCAAATTTGAGGGCGACTAATCCTGCTTCCCTGGTTTTATCTGAGGCACACGTTATGATATCTTTTTAAACATTCAGATTTTGGGGACGCCTCCTGATGAAGGAGAGCTTGAGCGAGGAACGGAAAGCTCAAATATTTTTACATTTTTATGCTACGGTTACGAGTTGATTCTTGTTTGTCTGCAGAGACTCGATGTGACTTTCACTCGTCGGTGTTTCTGAAAAATTCTTGATGAGCAATTCTGACGAACTTGAAGAAAAGAAAACTTTAGCGTTTCCGCCAAATTTTATTGAAAATAAAACTTTAGCGTCTCCGATAAGCTAAATAAAATTTTAGCGTCTTCGACTAATTTCATTGAAAATAAAACTTTAGCGTCTCCGATAAGCTAAATAAAATTTTAGCGTCTTCGACTAATTTCATTGAAAATAAAACTTTAGCTCCTTCGATAAGCTCCATAAATTGAAAGACATCAACTATTACGACAAACTCGGTGAAAAGAAAATTTGTGCTTGAATCTTTTTATTAAAATTTCATATTCTGTTATTTTTCTTTATCATCCGAACGGGAACGCCTTCACACCAACTATTTTCGAACAAATTGAATATCAGAATACTTTTTATGGCCTTCTCACCAATAAGATATAAGGCCCTTTGTATCAACACGTTGCTTGCGATACGACACATCGATATGGGTCGTTTGAGAAATTTTTAATATCATTTTAAAAATAATGGTATTCGATGAACTCGGTTAATATTTGATCTTTATTAAATTGCCAACAACTTTTCACTTCAAATTTGAGTTGAATATTGAGCTTCAGTTTAACCTTCGCAGTCAACTTGTGAAGAAAATTTTCTAAACCCGACGCATTGAATAAAGTTTCGTATCAATCGTTTGGAAATATACCGTTTCTTTTTTTAGACTTAATCATACGTGTTCTGAACTTTTTTGACGTCAGTGACACAAGTGTACGCGACTGCAGGTGTCTGTCCCACGCGCTCTGAGTTATGTGAGAATTACACAGCCTTTGGAGCCTCGAAATTTACTTCTGGCATGTCCAGAAGTAATTATTTTTCCAGCTTCTAGTGTAAAATACTCGAAATTTTACTTCTGTCGTGTTCAAAAAGTAATCATTTTTCCAGCTTCTAGTGTAAGATACTCGAAATTTTACTTCTGGCGTGTTCAGGAAGTAATTTTTTTCCAGCTTCTAGTGTAAAATACTCGAAATTTTACTTCTGTCGGGTTCAGGCCATAATAGTTCTCCGTTTTCCGCTATATAATGTTTTCACAGGCGCTGATGATCTAAGCGTGCACTTTGGTAGAAGTATATGCTATTGTAAATAAGAAATTTTCTAATTTGTAATTCTTTTGGTTTGTAATTAAAATTTCTGTATCTAACTTGTTTCAAGATTTTTCTCGAGTAAAGGTTCCGTACAAAGTTTAATTTTAGTTTATGTTCATTTTGGTCCTGGCTTATATGGGACAGAAGTTATTTGAAATAACCTTTCTAGATGCGTATTTAAAGTTCGTCCAAACACCATTTTTACTGCTAAAAAAATTCCCTGTTACTAGGTTTTTGTTTGGGAAAACTGCTCTCTCGGTGCTAATCAAAGAGAAGTATTTCCAGTTATGAACTGTCTTCTTAACTTCTAGCCTCTTCCTGCCTTGAAGGTTTTTAGCGTCTTTAATAGTGATCCGTCAATTGTTTTATGGCTAAGCTTTAATACGGAACAAAAGACGTTAAAATAACATGATCACTAAACGAATCTTCCATGAAGCCTAGAATTTTTGCTGAAAGCAAGGACTTGGCTGAAAGTGAATCAATCATAGGGGAGTTAGAACACGGAAGAGGAAACAAGGTAAGGTCATTTCTATGGGGGAAAATACACCTCCTCTTGTTCGGCTAGCCAATAGAAAGGCTTCATTTCAAACAAACTTTATAACGTCACCAAAACGCCATGTCGTTAGGCCAATAGTGGAGCCAGATTTGATGGTAACAGTGCTACCAGATGCAATATAAGCGCTGCTATTGGTTCATTGCCATGACGTCAGCAAAACCACACTGTCAACGAAAAAGACTGATTTGAACCTACCTTGTTTCCTCTACCGTGAGTTAGAACCAATCACCGCAGATAATGGGAGACAGGAAGTAAAATCGAATACTGTAATGCATTCCGTAAATGTCACTTGTGTCACTTATATGAAATATGAGTGCAGGAAACATGCGTGTTCCTTTCTCGGTGTCAATTTAATGAGGTCGAGAATTTATTTATTCTGTACAACAGGCCAGTTGCAGGGTTCAATTCATCGCAACAAAATGGACTCTAAATGCTACAAGAATTTAGATTCGGTAAAAATAAAAATTTAGTTAATTACAACTAAGGTACATTACGGATAATCTTACCTAATAACACTTGTGTTTATTTATAAATTTGTTTGGTGTCCGCTTCCGTCTCTCTGTGACGCACATAAGGATGTTTAATGACCGTATCAGTGATACGAGTTTCACCAGTTCACGAGCACGAGAATGCTTTAATCGCCGGTGCTATTGGGATGGGTAAATTTGTTTGTCATCCACATCTTGAAAATTTGTTAAAGGAAAATATTGCATCCTGTCATTTTTGACTGGACGTGTACACTAGCGAACCAATAACTACACAGGAAGTAACTTAGACGCTGCTTAATTTTACAAACAATTCAAGAGTTACGCTGCGAGTATCTTGGGTATAGTCTTCTTCTTCTTATCGAGTTGAGGGATGACTTCAATCCCTCGTAAGGTTACTGGTCTTGCGACGAGAACCGTTGCACCTGGGAGCTCACTATTTGAGTTCTTCGGCCACAGGTTTCTTCATCCTTGATTGGTTGAGATTTCAGAAAAGGGCAGCAAAAGACTGCATTGCAAGTACAATAATTTAGTACGTCCTCTCAAACATTAAAACGCAGAAGCGAGTAACTCTCCAACACAAAAGGTACAGTGCCATCAAATGTTACGAACAAGGAAACAGTTCAGAATAAAATAAAATTACTAGAGGGATGGTCCTGATACCACACCATAGCTAACCGACAAGCGACGAGGTTAAAACGGACTCGCATGAATGCATAACCCAGCAACGATGAGCGAATGCGGAAGTTTCAACCCGTAAACCTATTCTGTAACTTTTTACTTTTTTATTTCCGTTAATAGATACGGAAAATTTGCATCGGAATTTTTTACGTCGTCTCAATTTCATTCAAAGTGATAACTTTTTTATGGTACATTTTAAGCAATGAGGAAATGCTTCGGTTCCTTGCTATAAATGTGAAATATAATCTCTGCAAATGAGCGTAATTATACTTTCGTATCGCTTTTATATGCGACCCATGGTCATTTCAAATATCCCAATCAGACAAAAGTTAACGCATTGGTTGCGTGAGCGTGGTTGTTACCAGTGGTAGCAGAATTGATGAATGAATTTAAAAAATAATAACGCAATAAAAATTTAATGATTGATTTTTGTAAAAAATCAGCAGAATTGATAAATGAATAAAAAATTAATAATAATGCAATAATAATTTAATGAATAATTTTTGTATAAAATCAGAAGAATTGATAAATGAATAAAAAACAAATAATAATGCAATAATCATTTAAAAAATAATTTTTGTATAAAATCAGCAGAATTGAAAAACCGACTTTATAGCCCGATTTTAATTGCGCGATAGTATTTTACCATGTCCAAGAAAAATCTATTAAAAAAATAGTAGAATAATTGAAATGTTGATCAGTGATGCCGGAAGGCAAATGAGCAGTTGACCAAGTTTTCGTCTCACGAGGACTCGACTAATGTATCTGTAGGAATTAGTGGTCCTAAAGGGAAGATGTGAGGTCCCTAGCTGAAAGTAAGGTAGATCCTTTTTTTTAACAATATAATTGACACATGCTGCTAAGCAATATAGTTGACTCATATGTATTCGTCCGCTACTCTCAAACTTAACAGTAACTGGATATGTATTCATATTCGACCGTGAGGAGACGTGATCTGCTTACAAGTGTCTTCAAGGTCTCGCTTCTGCAATAAACAACAAAGCGATGAATAATGTTTATTACTGTGAAACGTAGCGCAATTTTCATAAAATATTCAGAGAGGATACAAGGATAATTTACTTGAGCAATATTTTGGGCTCGGACACCGAGGAAAAGTTACCAAGTCTTGAAGCAGCGTAGGAAAAAATCGCACACAGAATCTTGCCATGCATTTGTCCCCTTTTTCTTTGCACTCGTAATTTGCGCAATATGTACTCTTTCCACTCGTGATACTCGTTCAAAATAGTCTGGATATTTTTCTGACTATCGAGTCTCTTGACAAGAACGAATTCAGGTACTAAAGACGTTGAAATGATCGTGCCGTGCGGTAAAAAAAGGAAAGTTATTAGTTGAGAACTCAAAATCGTACAAAACTGAAGGGATGAAAGTGTTCACGTAGAAAATATGGCAGTATCTATCAAACTAAATTCAGTGTCTTTAACGAGAAATTTTTGGAAGGTAAGATAGTGTGGTGTATTCTTCTTATAATTATGGATTCTAGTGTCATAATCCATGTGGTGTATTTCTTTTAGAATTATTAAATTCCCGTATCAAAATCCATTCGTTCACCAGCCCATGCATGTAAGCATCTTGCAAAATACAGCCTAAGAGTTTCTGTGGACGAGCTTGCACTTGTAGAACTGGATCTTTCAACACGATGACGACCATCAGTGTTCCGCACAAGCTAGCTGTGTGTAGTTGTGTCCGAAAGGAGCAAGTTCTTTAGAATGCTATGATCATTCACCAGACTGCAACTAATCTAATATGAATCGTGTTGCCAGTATTGGGAAACAAAAATTTACATGAAGAGTCCTAGAGTATTAATGATTTAGTCTTGTACGAAGAAGAAGGGTTTACTAGAAGAGTCTTTACCAATCGTTTAGTGTTATACGAAGAAGAAGGGTTTACTAGAAGGTCTTTACCAATCGTTCAGTGTTATACGAAGAAGAAGAAGAGTCTTTACCAATCGTTTAGTGTTATACGAAGAAGAAGAGTCTTTACCAATCGTTTAGTGTTATACGAAGAAGAAGAGTCTTTACCAATCGTTCAGTGTTATACGAAGAAGAAGAGTCTTTACCAATCGTTCAGTGTTATACGAAGAAGAAGGGTTTACTAGAAGGTCTTTACCAATCGTTCAGTGTTATACGAAGAAGAAGAGTCTTTACCAATCGTTTAGTGTAATACGAAGAAGAAGAGTCTTTACCAATCGTTTAGTGTTATACGAAGAAGAAGAGTCTTTACCAATCGTTCAGTGTTATACGAAGAAGAAGAGTAAGAAATGATGAGGAATGTTGCGCTGTCAAAAATTGAAAAAGAAATCAAGAACATAGGCAACAAACTTTACTCAACTATATGCATGCCACCAAAATTCACTGAAAACCTGTTTTCGCATAGTTTTTTTTTATAATTTTGCTATTACAGAACACACTCCTTTTCTTTTCAGCGAGAAAGTAGCTCTTGTATTTAAAACATTTTTACTCGAAATTTAATATCGAATGATTTAATAATTTCTAAAACCCCAATTTTGAATTTGATACCAAGTATTCTCCAATGAACATGTCCACAGAGTGCCTAAATTTTGTGCGTTATCGACTTTATAGTACGTTGTTGAAGGGGTTGAAAAAATCACTCGGTAAAGCGATAGATTTTCACACAACATTTACAAAAATGTGTGTTTCTTCGAGGCAAAGTGTGTTACCAAGTGCTTTACTTGACAGTCTTCCACCTCGTTCTGATTGCCTCGTTGTTTTGCGAACTTCTTGTGAAATCTGACGTAGACATTGATTTCAACCGTATTAATTTACAAGCTTTTGGCCTTTCTTCGGCATCAAGATGCATCTTTCGTCGTCGACTCGATTTGTGTCAGAGATGCAGTACTAATTGTGATTCTCAAAACAGACAGAAGAGATTGTATTTTCTCAGTATTTTAAAATTTAAGAGATTCAATGACTTATCAGCTCGAAAGATTCATAAGTTTTCTTAAATACACTGCTTTTTTACGATAAATGATGTGTAATTTGAGAAAAAATTTGAGTGTGAGGTGCTCTTTTCTAGGCTGATTGCTAAGAACATTGCTCTGGATACGAAATAAATAGATTTTGAGCATTTTTCAGTTTTATAATGTCTTAAAGGCTATGGTCTATCGTTCTGTCCTGCCCTTCGAGGTATGAACATAATTGAATATAGTTCTTATATTTTAATTAATATAGTCATGGTAAACATTTTAAGGTGATTGACACCCATTTAAGTAATTTTCTAAGTATAATTTGGTATCTGGGGAAAATTTTCCTTCCTTGATTAATTTTCGCTGCGGGTCGAGATAGTTTCGTGCATTCCTTTGGTAAAGCCACTAGGGAAAGCTTAGTACGTACAGTATGTCCCACAAAACCCGAACCGAGTATTTATTTTCCCGTATCAGTAATACCATCATAATCAGTTATACATTTTCTATGGGTTAATTTTGAAGGATAATTTTGCTAGAAATTAAATGCTTATGGTATTCTTATGATGGTATTACTGATACGGGAAAATAAATACTCGTTTCGGGTTTTTGTGGGACATACTGTATAATTACCTCTAATTTCTCAGCGTTGTTAGCCAAGACTCGCGCGCGTGCTACAGAGCTGGAGACTCATGAGAAAAAATTGCAATTTGTACATCATTTTGTTGCTTAATTTTTGGCAACAAAATATGTTACTGTGCTTAATAGTTCCGGGTACTCGCTGGTATTTTTAATTGCGTGTCCTTGTTTGAAGTTTACTGAGCAAAAGAGCTGTGTGCTATTTTTCAGTCTCTCGTTTATTTTGAACTTGACTAAACACTACTGAAACCGCAGTGATAAAATAACATTGAATTCATTTTTTCGTCCAAGAGAGTTGTGAATCTTCGTTTGTTGAAATGATTACTTCTCCATAAGCATTTGAATGAGTATACACCAAAATGAACAAAGCATTTTCTTTAGATCAGTGGTTCTACTCAGCGCGCGTTATGAACAACTTTTCCAATTAACAAATTTTTTGCATTCCTACACATATTTCTTTTTTCTAATAAATGAATTTTAAATGATGATTAACATTTCTTTTCCGTCATTCCTGCACGATGCACCAAGCATGTGAGCCATGAAGCACTGCGATGTATCGAAATCGCTCATACTGTTCGCTTATCGTCCACAGTATGTCAATACGGTTCTCTTATCAATTTCTACTTCTGTGATGCGGAATCTGTTGAGGTTACCGCCACCCCTACCCTCCCGTCTACGGCTGCTGCAGACAACCGTCCGTTTGCCACCAGCATTAGACCGGCGGTTGTGACGGTGCGAGGACGAGTTAATATTCAAATACCTCTCTCTTTCTCGCTCTGCTCGATGAGCGAGACGTGGAATTACTTCCCTCTGATATTATTCACGTATCTCTCTCTCTCTTTCTCTCTCTGCTCGATGAGCGAGGTGTGGAATTTTCTCTCTTCCTTTCCGTGGAAATTTTAGTATCCCTGCTGCGACATTTTTTATGAGGACGTTCTGCCTTAAACGTTAGTTTTTATGTCAATGAATGAGTGTTACTTTCGAGCTGATGTTCTCCATGTTCCACCTTAAACTAGATGCCGTTGTGTGTTCAAAAAGTTGTGGAAGACTACGAAGCATTGTATGAGGCCAGCTGCTCTGATGAAATTCTAGGCCGATCATTGGAAAGAGCTGCGTGCAGCTGTGCTGCAGCTGTTCACTCAGGCGTCGTCGTTTTTACGTAGGCTCAGTGTTGAGGCTTTTGTGAGTACGGTGACATGAGAGTTTTATACGTCACGAATCTGTCCCTGTAAACACCCCCAAGTGTTAACGTTTTTAAAGCGTTGCCCGTTTGAAAGCACTTTCAGCCTTTTTGCATCGCTATGGTGTGTGTGATTTGCGTGAACAGAAAACTTCAATAGGGGAAAATGCCGCAGTGAATGTGCCTTTATGTTTGGCTAGTGCTACAGTTATTGATGATCAATGAATGAGGAAGTGTGACGATGATGAACGCTGGTAAAGCACGTGTGAAAAACGCAATTTTATAGTGCCTCTGCTAAAACAACTTACATGTCCTAACACCTGTCGTGGATGGCTTCTTTATATACCGAGGCAGTTGACTCTGGGATCTTTATTATTTTTTGCTGACTCTGGGATTATATTTTACCATTAACGATGTTTAAAGTGCTATCTTTTACGGTACATGTGATCTGAGCCTGTCAGTGGCACAAATATATTAACGTTTTTGTCCAGTACGGGCTTCTCAATAAAATAGTTTTTTCCTGTTGAAACTGGAAAATAAAATATTCGTGTTCATTATGTCACAGTCACACTGTGTTCAGTATGGGTTCATGCGTCGATTTAAAGTGGATGTGTGCGTCAATTTGAGTTAAATTTAAAAAGCGTTTGTTCTTCATATTACAATATGCCACAATCCAGCTCATATTCTACAAAGGAAGCAGAGAAATATGGCTCCCTTAGTTTTTTCATTATTTTAATTCGGCAAACACAAAACGCGTTACGTTCCGTTTCCTTGCTTGTGTGTGTGTGTGATTTAGATCACTCTCGATGTGAATTAATTCTTTGTCTGGTGACTATATTCTTTATCCTGAGAATTAGGTTCTAGAACGCCGTGACTTCATAACACGGGTTATATTCAGTTCATCCCATGACCAAACTGGTTCATAATCGAACAAGAGTGGCGTAACCTCGTCGGTTTCATTTAAGACGCCGAGCAGTATTCGTAGCACCGAATTTGTTCCTTTGAAACCTGTTACTTCAATTGAGGAAAGTTGGACCAAAAATATCGTAGGTCGAAAATTGTGCGCAACTTTGATGTATTTGCACTCTTCTAGATCTCCTGACCGATTCCAGGTCGTGATTGGCATTTTAATAAGCTAGAGTGTAACCTTTCGAAGGAATGCAACCATTTTATTTACTTGCATTAGCGTTCCCTGGGAAAGATGTGAGGTTCTGAGTTAAAGGGTAGTATGGCCTTCCTTTTGCTGAAAGAGGATATGTTTTCCATTAAAAACTAACTTTTTCGGTTCTTTGCTGTCCTGTTTTTCAGCACCTTGGACTTTCTTCTTTAACTTTTCTCATGTTTCCAAGCCTCCTCAACTTACTGTTTCTATGCTCACGAAATCCTGTGAGAGAACACACCTTGTGCATAGATTCCTTCATCCTTCGTCTCTTTGTGAACATCTTTGTCGTATAAGGAGGCTGAAACTAAGTTATAATCACAATTATTGATCTTATTCCTAAAGTTATTTGGAATATCAAAATACCTGCGCGTATCAACAAAACATTTACGAATTTAATTTTCAAATAGCGAGAAAAATACGTTCGTTACTGAGCATTTCGTCTCATTGGGTATTGGTAATTAGAAACTTAAACATGCGTGGCCTTTGGCAAGGAATGTACCTTTTTAGTTTCTCTTAGACCTTAACATGATAATGAATTTATAATAATGAGCGTTCATATAACAATGAAGCTCCTTTTTTGCACCTCTTCGAGCGAACTAGCATTCTTTTTCAACGCACGTGTTTTCAAAGCACCGAATTTTGAGGAATATTATTGTTGCCTGTAGTGTAGATACGCACGCGCTACAACAGCACCTGATCTGCAATTCTTCATCGCAAATGAGTATCTTGGAAGCTGACAGTTGTGGTGCCCTCATTTCTCCGTGTGCTGTGTCACTGTGGTCTCTGAACCTTGTAATTTTTTCTGGCCCTGGCTCACCCTTTTGCACGTGGCGTAAAAATTGCCTCTCCTGCTCTGCTTGTCGAGCGTTGACTCGGCAAAAGTTCCTCGAGGTCTGTGACATGATCCTGCTTGTGCTTCTTTGGCACCCCAGGAAGACTTGGTATTCGGATGATAACGTAATTTTACCTGCACTAACGAATTTTTCTATTTTGTTCTTTTTATCTAGTTTTGTCGGTTTGTTTCTAGTTTTTCTATCTTTTCTTTCTTTCTATTCTTTCTCTCCTTATTTATTTATTTCTTTCTATCCTTTCTTTTCAAAAAATTACTGTTCTTTTGAATCTATTCAAAAGCAAAATTTTATCGTTGCTATCGATTCTTTTTGAAGATGCTCAAACGTTTACTACTGCCTTCTTTAATTGAGCAAAATTTTATCGTTGCTATCGATTCTTTTTGAAGATGCTCAAACGTTTACTACTGCCTTCTTCAATTGAGCAAAATTTTATCGTTGCTATCGATTCTTTTTGAAGATGCTCAAACGTTTACTATTGCCTTTTTTAATAGAGTCACGCCTCTTTATTAATATGAATCACAGGGCCGACCTAGCTCAGTCAAAATCTTCCACTGTACACCTTGTTCTATATCGACTGCACCTTATGCTCTACTTGCTGACTGGAGGCAGAGGAAAATTGTCCAATATTGGCCCTTTGGCTTGTATTGGAATTAGGAAAATGGCAGGATGGGTCGAAAATGACTACCGTCTTCTCATCTCTAACAGCTGCGATGCAAAAAACAGCCTTAAATTAAGGATAAGATGCCGAAAACCTATGATTTTGATGATGATTTTCTAATTCTAAAAGTTCATGGTACATGAGAATCAATGATGTGACTGTCTAGTGTTTGACTTCGTAAAATTTCTTTTAGGCTTATTTATTGTTTAACTCCTTGTACATTTATTCCGCGTTCCCTCAACTCCATACTAAATGGTTCCTTTATCCTTTCTCTCTTTGAACATCTCTGTTGCAATAAGGAAAGATGAAACTACATATAATCTGGTCTACTGGTCGGTCATTACGAAAATTCTCTCCGTGTACCATTGGTGGCCCCCGTTGCAGTCAAAGCATTAACTGGGTCTTGTCTTCATTTATTTTTGATTGAGTATTCATTGAAATTGCGTTTGTGACTGCTAGTTATCAGCAGCATCATGAAAATTCTTCCGTGTACCACCGGTGGTCCACGTCGCAGTCAGGTTAACGGAGGCACGAGGACGCTTCTGCCAAAATTAGCGCTGAGGTCGTTATGGCTTCCGGTGCGATAAGAACTTCATGGCGCTGCAATAACCTCATAAAATGTCGACCTGATTTATATCGAGCGCCCTGTATATATATTTTTATCCGTTATGTTATATATTTTCGCGCCTCTCCTACTTAGCGTGACGGTATCCAGTCCAGCGCAAATGGCCCGGTTTCCGTCCGATCAGAGCAATAACATAAAGATACGGGAATTTTTTCATAGCATTTTATTTTGCACGCTTGACATGATTTGGGGGTCCATTGAATATTGTCATAGTATATTTTGCGCTCTTAATGATTTTGGGGTCCATTTTGGTGAGGTAACACGATCCCCGCGTATTGGGCCATGTGTGTACCATATGTGTAGATACTTATATAGTATTGGGCCATGTGTGTACCATTCGGTTAATTGCTCATTTACGTACCAGATGAATGACATTTTATCTATATCTATTTTGCGACCTTTTTTATACATTATCATTCGAGGAGTCATCTTATCGTGTTAATGCATTTTCGTATTTCTTAGGAAGGATGAAAATGTATTCGAGTAGTAAAGTTCATTTCCCAATTCTCTGCTACTTACAACCTAACCGAACCAACTGTTAACAACCGCGGAGAACGTTTTAATGAGTTCTAGAATTACGGTCATTTGCTGTCATTTGGTTTATTTTGCTTGAAAAAGACGGACCTACGCATTAAAGTAAGGAAGAAACGCATTTGATACAAATGTTATGTCACTCCGCACTTTTCGAGATTGCCTATTTTTCAGGTCCTCGCAAAACTCTATATAGCCAATCCAAATCTAAGTCTTCCAGTTATGTTCTTTTGGTGATTGAACAATCCTGTGTTTTGTATTGAAACTCAAATTTGTTTTATCTACTGGCCCCTCTCTCACTTGCACTTTCTCACAATAGCTTCACACTTGTAAATTTTAGCTCTAAGCCACTGATTGGTCTATTTCGTGAAACGACGAATTAACATAGCATTTTGGACGAGAAAATCCTGGTTCGATCCCAGTTCAGCCCTCGCGGAATTTTCACCAGACTATGTGTGTGTGCAGCTCCTTAGATGATTATAAAAACAAAAACTAAATGTAAACAAGGCTATAGAGAAAACTCTCCTACTTATTAAGCTTGCACTTGGCTTTCTCTCCCTTCCCCCATTAAGGTAAAAAAAATGGAAAAACATTTTTTGACACGTTCGCTGCCGCTGGACGCACATGTGCGTTCAGCGGTCTCATGTTAAGTTAAGTTGTAAGTAGCAGAGTTTAAAAAACGACTTTCCTGCTCGAATGAAAATTGTATTTTTCATAAGAAGTGTGATAATATAATAGCATGATTTTATTTTACCTCATAGACTTAAGTCTCTTCTCAAAAAGACGTTGAAATAAATTAAATGCTCGTCGTTCAAACCGATGCGTGAAAAGCATTTTACCGAGTGGTAAATCGACAGTGAACGTGTTAACACGTTTGTAATGGTGAGCCATCAATAAAGATGTTACAGCTACGATCAATGAAAATGTTTCAGTCACATGTACGGTAGCGACGAGTGTAGCAGGCCGTGGTTTCGAGAGTTCCCGCAGTGCTCGTCTGCCCCACGCAACCGCGAAACAGAGAACCTTCTGTGCAGTCGAGTCCAACCAACGTCACGCGTTGTGGTGCTCGTCAGCCGCCAGCTGAACGGTCTTCCTTTTCACGAGCTTACTTTCTGGCTTACTCTACGCAAAACCCTGGTTTTACGTCTCTGTTTATTCTCGAACTGTTGAATTCAAGTCTCCTTTCGGTTTGGTTTTTGTTAACGCCAGTCAGACGGCCTTCCGTTTCACGATCTAACTTTCTGACCGAACTTCTGGCATCTTTACGCAAAACCCTGATTTTGCGGCTCCACATATTTTCTTATGGTCGAAACTGATGAAAGCCTTTTCCGAGTTTAGTTCTGTTGACGTTCAAAAGTTTTTAGCTTTTTAGCATGAGAATCGAAAATTTTTAGCTTTTTGCATGAGGATCGAGAGTTTTTAGCTTTCTAGCATGAGGATCGAAAGTTTTTAGCTTTCTAGCATGAGGATCGAAAGTTTTTAGCTTTCTAGCATGAGGATCGAAAGTTTTTAGCTTTTTAGCATCAGGTTTTTAGCTTTTTCGTAGTTCTCCAATTATTGTTTTCATAGAGCCACCGCATAATGTTTTTGTTTCTGTACTTCACCCAAACGACCGCGTGCGAGAGAAGGCCACTGCTCACACTCGAGTTGACATGCGAGGCTTAGCTACATGACTCTCGAGAGCTGAACGAATTATTATTAATCTTTACGAGGGCTAACGCTAAATGCTCGTGCTGTTTGAACTGAGAAATTAATTCCATCTTTTTATTTCGGGTCAAAAATACTCCCGTTTCAAATACCATTCGCAGAAAAATATTCAGTGACAACTGTTAACCTCCAACTCTATTCTTATCGGGACATATGGAACTATGAGTGCAAGAATAATGAGTGGTCCATTGTACCTTGAGGACCGTTGAGGAGACTAGCTATCGAGACGCACTCATAATAATAATGAACGTGTCCTGGCAATGTTCATGAATGTTCAACATTAGTTCTGAGACATAGTGATTTCCGAAATTTGTTAGATTATTTTCAGAGTTACGAAAACCTCATCTTATTTTCTCCTCTTCTTCTGCGATTGTGGCCGAAATATACATTTCAATTGATGTTCTATGGCATCACACGTTGTTTTCATTCCGCTTCTGGGTTCGTTTGAGAAACTTGCTTCAATAACTCCAGTGCCTCTTCGATGGTTGCGAAGGTCACATAGAAAAGTCTCTTGGAATTACATTTTAATAAACTTCGAATTCAGAAAAAATCATTGGTTCTTCTGCTCTCCGTGCTTACTGCCTTTTATTTTGCTGTTCAGTTGTCGTTTGGAAATAAAATCGCGATTCTCTCGACATTAACTGGAACTGGTTCGGAGAATTTACATTATATCTTAAGTTTCTCTATGTAAGTGGCGACGTGGATGAAGATGCTCTTAGTAGTCTTCAATTGATAATTTGCTCAGTGATAATTTGTAACCTATCGTATTGTGACAGGTTTATACGCGGCGAGTTTCACTTTTACTGCAATATTAGTTCTGCGTCGCAGTTGGACGTCGTTATTGTGTCATCTAGCATAAGGTCCTTTGTCTGGTGTCCGCTCATGCCATTGGTATTCGTTGCGCGGCTCTCGAAACACAAATAAATAAATTAATATATAACTTGTATTAAATATGCTAACTTGCAGCAGCAAGTTAGCGTAACTGCGGCTCTCTCAGTCAATGCGTTTAACCGAAATGGCTCTCTTGTAAAAATTAGTGAATAACACTGGCTTATGCGTTAGTTTCAGTGATTTGTGAATTTACTCCAGCTCAGTTTCACCATTTCATCAATTGTATGCGCAAATTAAATTTTTTGCTAATAAATTTGGAGAAAACAGTGAGAAATCTTGTGCTGAGTTTTGATTTCTTAGTTCTAGAGGTTGAATTTCGACGCGCATCCTCCGACTATTTTGCCACTATTTATGTCTTAGTCAAGTTTCCCGGGGGTCCCACAGTTTGATGAAGATTCAAGAGAATTTGTACTTCCATTCTTTACTTTTCTAAAAAAAGCGAAACACTCTGGAAAATCTCAATTAAACGTCCAAGAGAACTCGTCAAATGTTTCATTTAAACATCGAACTTAGTCTTTATCACTAGGCTTTTGTCGTAACGTCGACCTGTGCCTTATCTAGAGGACATCCTTTGTTGTGCCAGCTTTGTCCCTGCAGCTGCCGCAGTTGAGGTCGGACTGAGCTTGTGTGCATTGCTATCATTTTTCGATCACACTCAAAAATATCATGATCGTTTTTCATGTTGATCACCATTTTGTCAATTATTTTGCGCCTGAGCACCGTCTTGCTACCGATTGTTATGATCGGTTAAACGAAAACAGTCCAAGTAGTTGCTTCCCTGTTACCATAATTCGAACGTGAATGTAAGTTAAATAATAATCATGACGCTTTTTGGTATACAGGGCTCAAGTTCACCAGGCAGGCGCCGTTGGTTCTTTTCTAGCTCCTCGAAAAGCTCAAAGAATGTCCCGAAACATCGGAGGAGCCTTTCTAAAGGCGCCAAAAGCATGCGTGAGATAGGAAAGCTTACAAGTCCCTGCGATGACGCTCTTTCAGTAGCTGACACTGCAGCAGACAGTATTGAAAGTTTGACCAACAGTGAGCTAGGCAGACGAGAGTCTTTGGCTCTTGCTTGTGGCTTGGACTGTGACACAATCGCGTACGATCCAGCCCAAGCTAAGCCTTTCATTCGGAGAACCACAAGTGTTAGCCAGACGAGTGACAGCAGTGCTCGGTTACGCAGCATAAAGCTCGCCAATCGCTCCAGTTTGGATCTTGATGTCGCTTCTACACGAGGACGGTGCCGGGTTAAACAGGTATGGTTTAGGGCAATGGTTTCAACCTTTTTTTGGCAGTGACCCAAAATCTGCCCAAAATAAAATTTTCATTCATAATGTGATTGTGTTTTGAAAACAGGTTACTGAAGGCTAACACAAACAGGTTACACAAACCCTTAGCGATCCAATGAAACGGCTTGGCGACCTAACTTTGGGTTGCGACACAGGTGTTAAGAACCACTGGTTTAGGGTATGGTGAGTTACGTGCTGAAAATTACGTTGCCGGGATACAGTATGTTCTGGAACGCTATTGAAAATGTGTTGTGTAGGCTACACACATAATTAAAGTAGTCGTCTAACATGAGTGAGTACTACTAAATTTTCCGGTATGTTCTGGTTTTTACGATGGTGACATTGACAAGCAGGACGTGCCTTTGTTTACGGAGTCAACAGGCTACGCATGAATGCTTAATGACTACGCTACTACGGTACCAACATCTTTTGCTCTGTACTTTGGACCGAATTAGGTGCCATTTATATGTCGCTGATTTTTACTCTATTTGTCGAGTTTTGCTGTCGATGCACGTTGAGCGGGATGTGGAGAAAGAAAATGAAAGAAAGGAAAGTTGCTTTAAATTATTTTTAAAAATATCTACTCGCTGCCACTATTTGGAAATGAATCTACACAAGGACATCAGGTTTAGTTTGTTTTCTAGTTCACCCGGAGTGTGTCTCATTTATTCAAGCTCTGCACCATCCGTTATGTATGATCATTATTTTTTACCTGCGCTGAGTTGCTCCTCACTTTTGATTGTATCCTCCTGACATTAGAAAATTTTAATAATTGTTTTTGCATTTCCCGCCTCACTTGAATAAGTGGGGAAGCTGTCTTTCTAAGTACAGACGATCGTATTGTGCTTTGGAAATAATATGTTTTGATGGAAAAGATGCAATTTGAAAGCAGTTGAGTGAATTTTAAATCTTAGGACGATGTTATTGACGTTAGTTCTTTATGATGAATTATTTAGGCCAGATTTCCTGCCACCGTTGTTGGTGAGATGGACTTTCTTTTTCAGACTGAATTGATGATACATCGTTGCTCTATAACAAAGCATTAGGGTTGTATTAATGTTGAGGGACTATTCTATTAATTCTTGGTTTCAAGCCGAGTCAATCTAATCAACGTAAGCGCGTGAGTTCAGCACAAAAGAGGCAGTTGTGAAATCAGAACATGAAGTCGCTATTGTTATGTAGCAATAGAAAATTTCAAATTTATTCGAAGTTATATGTATTTCTCGCTCTGTGACATAGATCATCGATGTCTGCAGGCATTCCCTATACAAAATAATACGTTGCACTGACCATCAAAAGTATACTTTGTAATTTACCACGTATTTTTGCATTGGTGAGGTCGCTGTGCTATTGAGCGTTCGGAAACCATGAGAGGCTTTTTCGGAAACTATGACAGGAGTTAAATATAAATTAAGTGCATTTGTTATTTTGTTAACTTAGGTATTTGGGAGCTCGTAAAGCATCGTGCCACTGCTCTGTCCTGGAATATGAGTCAATTTTATTTCTTGAAAGAAGAAGTGTAAATAATTTGATGCCTTTTGAGTGTGTTTAAAATAAATCTATTTACCTTTTGATTTCTTCTAGAATTGCGCCATTGAATGGTCAGTATTCTCCAATGTCTCAGCCTATTCAACGGGTGATGAATTGTACATTTTCTATCAAGTAGGAAAAATTGTTTGCAGCGGGAAATATCACAGGGAAGATTCATTTAGCAAGCACATGTAACACAAGAATTACAGCGCATTATATCTTGCGAGACATGGGTAACATTAACGTCTAAGAATCAGCGATGTTTGGATCGTGAGCCTCGTGTGAGCGTGTCACGCACTTCGAAGATTTGCATTTGTCTAAGAGTTGGAAAGGTCAACGTTTTCATCATCGATTATCTTGAGGGGGACACAACTACTGTCTCTGCTTGAATTAACACTCCTATACAAGGAAGATGTGAGGCGCCATTTGAAATAGAACAGGCGTTTGTTTTGTTTCAGATCATCTTTTTCGGTTCACTGCTGTCCTGTTTTTCGGCGCCCACCACTTTCTTCCTCAACTTTTATGTTATTTCATAGCCTTCTTTCTCAACTTGATGTTTCTATGAACCTTGTACACTTATTCTGAGTTCCTTTAACTTCATAATGAATGGTGCCTCTCTCTTTTTGGAACGCCTTTGTTGCGGTTAGAAACGCTTAAACCAACGTCTAATCTCATGTAATCTAATTGGCATCAAATGATGATGCCTAAATCAAATCATGATAAATTCTGATTAAGCTGCAGTCTTGAAAAATGGTTATTCATTGTATTAACTTGATGCGCTTTGTTCTTGGAATAGAATCGTGGAAAGTAATTGAATAGAAAACGGAGAATTTGATGTGAAATGTTCTTTTTAGGTCACTGGAAATAAGGTACTGGAGCCAGTATTTTAACATTATTTTTTCTTTCAGGTACGTGATGGATGGAGTTACAAACCACAGTTTTGGCAGCAGATCATTCGTTCTGTAAGTATCGCTAGTATTCTGTGAGTATCGCTAGTATTCTGTGAGTATCGCTAGTATTCTGTAAGTATCGCTAGTATTCTGTGAGTATCGCTAGTATTCTGTGAGTATCGCTAGTATTCTGTGAGTATCGCTAGTATTCTGTGAGTATCGCTAGTATTCTGTGAGTATCGCTAGTATTCTGTGAGTATCGCTAGTATTCTGTGAGTATCGCTAGGACATTTGACACGTTGGTCGCGATGTGAGATACCGGTGGTCACGGAGAGGTTCTTCATAATGCTGCTGACCGATAAAACCAATTTTTATTAATCCTTCATCAAAGATAAATGAAGGCGCTTTCCAGTTACTGTTTGCCATTGTCAAAATTGCTCACGACAATTGACTTTAATTTTGATTTGAATATTGAACTTCAGTGCACCCCATCGCGGTGAACGTGTTAATTAAAGTGCAGCTGTAAAATCATAATCAAAAAGCCTTCATTCGTCTCGCATTTCGAGAAATTTTAGCTCCAGTTGATAGACTCGGTCCAATTCAGCCAGATGTTCCATGGTATTATCATTCGATTTCATCCTCTCTTCACACAAAGACTGCGTGGCAAAGACTGTGTCACACAAAACTTTTTCGTTGGAAAAAGTTTCAACAATCTTTTAGAATTGATGGCATTTAGTGGACCAAGTTAATGTTTAGTATTTTCAAAATTTCTAACAACGTTTGAATTTAAATTTGTGTTGAATAAATTATTTATAATTAATTATTATAATGTTTATTATTATGTTTAACCCATCGCAGTCGTGTTAATATCAGTTACTGTTTAATTCTAGAGCGTTGGAGTCCTGCGCTCTTTCAGCGTGGTCGGCAGAAATTGCAGTCTGTAAAGCATTACCTTTTTCATGTTTTGAAATAATTCGTATTTTGGAGAGTTGCTGTCTCGGTAGTGACTGCATCATACTGTGCACTCCGTTGGATAAAGGAAATTTTTGAGTGTTATTTGTTAGTAATTCTGCTTGCTCGTTCGCAAAATATTTTTGCGAATTCAATTTAAAAGTAGCTTGGTGAGCATGAAAAATAGTGACCTTGAGATATCCAAAATAGTGAGCGAGCTGCAAGTTTAAACTATTGCTTCAAGAGGGTAAATATTAAAGCTCTAAATTATTGTTGCATGATTTTTTAAGAGGCGAGTGCCTTTAACATATTTGTATTAGTATTGTGGCAAAGGTATTCATTAACATAGTAGAAATTTTCCTTTCCAACAATTTGGCCCTCGTTCTATCGAAGTGAGCTAAAACTTATTCGTCTTTAGTCCGATGAGGGTCTGCTTGCATTTATTTATTAGGGTAGGTTAGGTTAGGGTGGAATGGCCTGGGCGCGTTCAAAGATAGCATTACACTTTCAATGATAATTTTTAATGGAATTTTTAAACTCGCAGTTGGTTAAAAGTTAAATGCGGCATTCGTAAAGCGAGAATTTTTAAGCGCATTGTGCTCAATCTACCATGCATCTCGGATGGTGATTGGCCTTTTTTGGCATTCTTTTCAAACTCGGCCTTTTTCCATGTTGAATTTGACTAAATTCGTTAATTTGGCCCTTAAAAACCCATTAGTAATACTCATCTTTCATGTTTCTATTTTTGTAAATATTCACGTATTTCTCTCCCTGGCAACCATAAATTTTAAACTCATTTTGGCACGCTCCAATAGCATTTCGGTAAAGGTCGAGTTTTGTAAACTGTGTCATTGCCAAGCTTGATTTCATTACTTACACGCGCTGCGTAGCCACGACTTTTTTTCTAGTATGATAATTGTGTTGCATCTGCGTCAGCATTTCTCGAGGTTCATTTTAACTTGCGTTCAAGGCCTTCAGTGTTTCTACGCCTTTTTTTGGACCTAGGATATTAATTAAGTTCGGCCGGATTCACGAACAGGAGAGAATTTATGTGTGTGTACCTATGTGCATAGTAATGTCTTTGTGTTAATAACTTACCCACAGAACTTAGAATTTTATCATGCTTGATCAATGTCTAACCACTCACGCGTTTTAAATGCAAATCTATCGTATATATTTGTCTATCTTAGAAACTAATCCGTGTTAGGAATTTTTATGGAGTTCTTTGTCTCTAAGTGAGCATGCTACAACAGTGTTGGAGCAAGAAGATAGAAACTTTGTGTGAGCTTTCATACACGTAATATTCATCAGATACAGTGTGTAATATTGTTACCAAATTCATACTTCTTCTTGCACTCATGACTCAGTTCACACAAGATGGGAGTTAGCACTCCCAGGGGGAAGATGTGTGAGGGTCCGAACTGAGAGTTAGGCAGGCCTTCTCTTTGTTGAAATAAAATGTTTTTTTGCCATGTTAAGTACCACATTTTTCGGTTCACTGCTGTTCTGTTTTTGAGTAAGTGCGTTTTTGGTTTTGAGAAAGTTGTAAGTGCTGAAAACTTTTCTCTTGATTCATGAACTTCTTTCTCAACTCACTGTTTATTCGCACCTTGTGCATAAATTCCGCGTTCCAAGTCCGTACTTAATAATGTCTTTCTATTTTTGGAACGCCTAAGCTAATCTAATTAAATCTAATCTACCCTAGAAAATGGGCGGAATGCTGATTACCATCACTCGTCCAACGGACACCATTAATTACACGAAAGATTAACTAGCGTTATATCCATGTTCGGCCAAACATCTTTTAACTCTGCCAAAATTTCATCGTACGTACAAGTTTTGCCACCTCCAAGCGCGACTCTGGTCACACGCGTCGCTCATTTCAATGCTACAATCCTGTACGGATCCGGATCACCTTCTCGCACCCTCTGCAGGGACTGCAGTGCCGGCTGGGTGTGGGGCTGTAGGCAACCGCACGCAGTCGTGCGGGGGAGCTGGTGGTGATAGCTCTTGGAACTTGGTGCTCCTGTACACCTGTGTCTGTCCCAACCATATTTCTTGAGATACTAAAAAGCTTCTACGCTCGATGTTGAACAAGATGATTTCGTGGTATTGTTGTTTCTAAAAGCTTCTACACTCGTTCATTGTTGAACTAGATAACGTTGTATTTTTGAAGTTTATACGCAGTGGTGAACGTCATGCTCAAGTGATAGTGTATGTACTTTGTTTTGGGTGAAGCAATTACGGTGGTCGTGAAGAATCCTCGAATTCTTTTAAATCAAGTTGGTTTTGGAATGATTCGTGTGCCGTCCATTTTGTATCTGGTGACGAATTTATTTTCACATTTATTTTGAAGGAAAAGAGCTTTTGTACTTTTTATTCAACTTGAGCTGTTTTCACTGAAGTGTTTTCTTGGAAAATGTCGCGTTAGCTATCTTCGGATAATAAAGTTATGTTTAAAGTATACAGAATATAAAAGTATTTATGCGGATGTAAAGCAGGATTTCGAACACATGAAATAATTATGAAATACATTTTCAAGCGAAGGTAAAGTTAGCTGCATATTTCAGAACAATATTAAATGATTTCCTAAAATATCCTCATTTACAAGTGCTGTTCAAGCACCATTATACTGGACAGAACTAGATTTTTTCACAATGCTGTTCATGTCATTAAATGATTAGCTTGGAGTGATGAGCAGAGCGCAATTTACTGGCACGGATGGCAAGTTTACAGCCGAGATGAAATCGTTCACGGTCGTGCCGCTGCATTGATTTTCTGCTTGTTTAGCTTTACGAGGAGAAAGGAATTTATTGGACTCTATTCGTCTCTTGTTTCAGCAGCGACAATAAATCTGTTCTCCTACTTCATGCTTGTACGACGTAGAGTTTCAAGTTCTGCAGACCGTGACGAATTTATTCTTCTGCATGCGTATAAATCTGTTCTCGTACGTTATGCTGGTACGACGGAGAGTTTCAAGTTCTAAGGACCATGACGGTTTATTCTGCTTGCGTAATGCAATGCATTTTTAGATGACATGATTTATTGAAGGCATTCATAACTTGGCCTGTGGTTTTGTGGTGTGGATGTGGCTAAGTCGCGCGTGTGTGCTCAAATGAACCGAATATGATCACCACAGGGCCGTGATAATATGCTTCAAGCATATTGTCACAGCCATAATAAGTATTAATGATTAATAACTATTAGTGATTGTAATCATTTACATACACGCGTATACCTTCTATTGATACTAACAATGGGCCCCTCAGGGGTATACAACTATCGTATCTATGGGAATTAGCACTCCCAGGGGAAAATGTGAGGGCCCGAGCTGAGAATGAGGTAGGCCTTCTTTTTGTTGAAATAAAGTTTTTTTACTATGTTAAGGACCACCTTTTTTCGGTTCACTGCTGTCCTGTTTTCCAGCACCTACTACTTTCTTCTTTTATCTGGTTTCATGAACTTCTTTCTCAACTTACTGTTTCTATGCTCCTTCTGCATAGATTCCTCATTCTTATATCTCCATGTATATTAAATGGTGCCTTCATCCGTCCTCTCTTCGAGACGCTTTTTTTTGTAACGGTTAGGGAGGCTTAAACTAACTTATCATCTTAATCTGACATTAACAGACTAATTAAGCTATGCGTTTCATGCAGTTAAATCATTCAGTCTGAGTTTTGTCGATTTTCATTTTCTTTGTGAGATGTGTTAGTGAAAAATTACGTAAACGTTACGTACAGTTATTCTTCGAAAAAATTTGAACTGTCTGTCCTGATGTAATATTTCATTGCTTTGCTAGGCACTGGAGAAAGATCAATGTAAAGTACAGGCTTTGATGGGTAATAGTTGCGTTGAAGATGTTTTGGGTACATCCACACAATTTACTATCTTTGATTTTAACGAACATTTCAAAACTGAAAGCTTGTACAAATCGTCCAATTTCCTGTTTAATGGCTTATGGGAAACTTTTCGTACGATTCCCTTAAAAAAAATTCTGGAGTTCACTATTTTCGTGAAAGAATTTTTTTTAGTTTTTTTATTTGAAGTTGTGGTTTTGGTGCTCACCTTCAATTGTGTGCATGGCTCATGAACAACGAACGCGTTGTGTGGGCTGGGCTTTGTCCCAAGTACTCACGGTTGAGCCCTGTACGTGCGGGAGTCTAGGTTTCAAAAGCTAGCTCGGTGGAAGAGGCTGCAGCGAAAGTAGGTGCAATGGAAGACGGAGGTTTTCTCACCTGCTTGACAATGGTTCTTATGTGTTCAGGACATTCAACCGTAGAACTCAACGCTGCAAAATCTTTTGTGCCTCACAGCTACTCCCAGGGGGAAATGTGGGGTCCCGAGCTGGCGTTAGGTAGGCCTTCTATATGCTGTAATAATGAAGTAAAAATTGTGTTTTAAGGACCATCTTTTTCGGTTTACTGTATGTTTTTCAGCACCGACTACTTTTTTCTTTAACTTTTATCTTGTTTCATAAACTTACTGTTTCTATGCACCTTGCGCACAAATTTCGCGTTACCTCAAGTCCATACTAAATGATGGCCTCTTACTCCCTCTCTTTGAAACGCCTTTGTTACGGTTAGGGTGGCTTAAACTAACTTTGAATCTAATCTAATCTGTGCCTCATCACTTGCTTTTTTTTAGAATAATTGGGCGTTTCTATTTTCGGTTTTCATGGCTGCGAAAAAATTTAGCCCTTAATTCTTCCTCTGAAACAGTCAGAAGATCTACGAATTATTTAGCTATAAAATATTCGCTGTATTTCATAGAAGCATTCAAGCTAATCAATTTGATGCACGTGCTTTTTTGGACGTGCTCGTGCTGGAGTCTTTTGGTTCGGCCCGTAATAAAAATTTATGACTTGGCGCAACTGCTTCAATTCGCGTTGCATTGGTGAGGTTCGATGTTCCACGCGCTGGCTTTTGCGTCATGGTGTTCATTGCTGCGTCCGCTGCATTTGACTGTCGAGCTAACCTGTTGGTGTTGGGAAAATATGAGGTCCCGAGCTCTGAGAGTTAGGCAGGCCTTCTTTTTGTTGAAATAATATGTTTTTGTTATGTTAAGGACCACCTTTTTTCGGTTCACTGCTGTCCTGTTTTTCAGCACCTCTGACCTTTTTCTTAAACTTTTATCTTGTTTCATAACCTTTCTTCTTATCTTACTGTTTTTATGCGCGCGAGATCCTGTGCGGGAATTCACTTTGTGCATAGATTCCGCGTTCCCTTTAATCCATACTAAATGGTGCTTTCATCCTTCCTCTCTTTGAACATCTTTGTTGTGGTAAAGGGAGGCTTAATCCTAATCTGTAATCAATCAGCCAGTTGGTGTTAGTGTTGGGAACCTGCGTGGTGGCACGCCATGCTTTGGTCACGTGGTCTATGGCTCACACCTTCGCTGTATCCCTCTCACGGTCGAGTTTAGCGCGACCTCGATTGAGTTGTTGAGTGCTTTCGCGGGACAATAACTGGTTTCGCCCGGATATTTGGGAGCATTATGTTTACCTCTTCATTGAATGCAGTGAGTGAACACAAATGAAGATCTTGAGCCAGTAATAGTAAAGAATTTTTAGACGGAGATAATTGCTTCCTTCTTATTGTGCACCTTACAGAAAATTGCGTACTCTTTTGGGATTGTGAATTTGTGTTTCGTGGCGAAGTAGAGCTGCGGCGTTTCGATCTTTGCAGAAGTGTTATATCAGCGTCGTTCGACTTGTGATCCTTGGTATTACAGCATCAATAATATCAGGCATCTCTTCCTAATTATTAAGTAAGTGGTGGTATGGTTTGACCGATTTTGAAGGCAATACGTCGCTTCTCCGATCGTTCTTATTTCGTGCTCGATAGTGTGCTATTAAGTGCGTGTTTCAATCACGAGGGCATCAGGACTATTTCCACACACGAACGGGAGTCAATCCTCAAAATAGGGTCTTGTTTACAGCGATGCTCTTGAAGTAAAAACTTTCACACATCTGAAAATAATTAAAAACACTTAACGTGGTAGGATGAATACGACAGAGTGACAGAGCAATATTTTTTTCATTTTGATTGTGAAAATTAGGTTAGCAATACAAGTAAATGAATTCGCTTTTACTGATGTTTTTTTTCATATTTTTCACTTTATCAACTATCGTGTGCATGTTTAACATATCATGATAACAAACGGTATGGTTTCGTTTCAGTGTCGCAGATCCTTTGCTGAAAACCATCACGACATATTTTTTCAATTCATGATTTTAAAATTTTGATAGATTTGTTCACCTCAGGTATGCGCATCGTTACTAACAAGGCAAGAATGTACTTGGTATTTGCGTCAATGTTAGCGCTGTGGGCCAAATAAGAAACGAATAAGTACCCTATCATATAAATAAGTAGGTAACCTATCAGCAGATGAACGAATTCTAAAGTAACATGAATAATAACATAATGTACTGATGAATCTCAGAATTAGTCAAGCACACAACACGGAATATGTTAATATCAACTCAAGAGAAAATACAGTTTGATTGGTCGATGTTTCTCATCAGAAGTACTTGATACACATGTAAATGTACCCGCACACACGTACACACTCACTCTTACATAAACACTCATGTTGGCTGCTCACTGATTACAGTTTCATCATGCACACTATTCAAGGTGAGGAATGTACAAACTTTGGAGTTGATACACTGATTGGTTCTTCTTCATTCGCTTCGCCTTTCCTTCAATCTTCATTCATCACATATCCGCATCGCTATTAATTTGAGGACATATGAAGTTCAAGCCTGCTTTGAATGCTGACTAGCTGGGAGCATCACAAACATCGCCAGAGATGGAATTCCAGAATGTAATAATAATAATGAAAAGAAAACTTTTTCGAGATCTAGCTTTTGAGTAATATGCGACTATTGTCTGTATTTCTCGCCAAGAAGTCATGCTAATCGTTTTGAGCGTTAATTTGCTGTTGAAATTTTGAAATTCTCTTTGGGTTTGAGTATTTTATGTAGGAAACTTCTAACAGGAAATTGGTAGTAGTCGAACAGTTCTAGAATGCAAATTTTTCTAGTATTGTGGTCAGAAATTCGCAACTGTCAATCTGTAGATTTTTTCGTCCCTAATCAAAATGCTTGTGATTTTTCTTACAGGAGAAAAGTGTATATTCATTCTTGTCGAGATTTTTACTGATTTAATTTACTTTCAGCCACATTGGAAGCGCTTTTTTAGTTTCTGTTGAATTTTGGATGAAAATTTCACACTGTTTTTGGCGGGAAAACTAATAGAGAAGGTTCACTAGTCTGCAAAAAGTGAAAATATAGAGAATCACTGTAATTTTAAAATATCGTTCACAAAAACGGAGGGGGAGGGACGTTAGAACAGATCCGTGAAGGTCGCCTTGAAAATCACATCTGTCACAACTCTGAATTTAAATCGTCAAGTACTGCGCACTGTTTACGGCTTGTGAATTGGATTTAAACAATTAATAAGGAATCGTTCATACTTACGCCACGGGGACTTAGTATATTCAATTATGCGTCATGTTTATGGTGTACACTATCAAATATTGAGATGCATTTGAAGTTCGGGGACCTTTGTGTGTACTGTAAATGAAGCTCTTTGTGCTGGAGAATACTTTTTTCACTAACGGATTGTGAGCTGTGGTGCAAGGTGTCTGTGATCAGTTATGAAATCAGTAGGAAGGGATAGGAAACGTGCGTATTGGTGTCTCGAACACGTGTGCAATTCTGTTCAAGCTTGCGTTTAGCCAGGCATTCAGGGACACATTCATCAGAGTAATGAGAGTGGCAGTTTACTCGTGCCGAGGATGAATAAAAAGCGAATTACTAACCATTTTGGTATGATTCGTCCCTATTACACCTGGGAAAAGTTCAAGGTAACTGATCTTCGTTTGCTCTTGTGTACGTCCTGCACCTCCTCAATGGTCGTCTGTTTGCACTCACCGCCAAGCGACCTCGAGCTTCTTATTTATGAAGTGACGTCTTCAAAAGTCAATAAAGAATACTGGACGAGAACCTCCTGTCCCTTATTTTTTCCATGGATCAGAGACAGCAACTCAAAAGATTCTGTCTGAATGTGACTTATCTTATTCGTATAGCGAAGCGCTTTGTGCAATGCTGTGTTCCATGAATTAGTCATGCATAGAATCTGTTTTTTAGGCCACGCTCGTATCTTTGGATGTGACGGAATGCGATAAAAACCTCCCAGAACTATTTGATTACAAAAATATTATAGGGAGTAATGTTTGGTTTTCATGAGTCATTTAAATTGTCATTTCGTAGTGGAATGTTTTGTTAAATATTACATAGGACTCCCAAAATTAATCCAGTTTGTTGATTTATTTGAAATGTTACCAATTATATCTGATGACTAAAATATCCCGCGTCATATAGGAAGTAGAAACTTATGTAACCACACTGTAAGGCTCTCCTTTTGTCATTTTCAATTTATTATTGCGCTGCCTGAGGTTGATCAACTAGAAGCGCTTTACCTATTGATGAAAGAGAGTGACCGAACAGTTATACTAGCTAGCGATGACCCACTCGTATGGCCATCATGACCAAAGGAATTCTAAATATTGTTCTTAGCGTCTCATTACAGACTCGTGCATCTCAGACCTCATGTTGAGAGCTTCGGTATCTTTCACGTGAAGACGTGACCAAAAGCTTGTATTGAGTTTAACCCCAATTCAAAAACATGGAGCAGATAATTGTAATGGCTAACTACGGGGTTTGACCTCCATTGGTAGGGTATTTTCAGATTGTGACGCCTGTTTGCACGTCGTAGACAAAGTACCGAAAATTAAGTACAGCGGTATAGCGGCAGATCCGAAAATTACCGAAGCATCGGTTCATCCTTCTGGTAGGATTAAAAACCTTAATTAGTTGAGATAGATGTCCTCCATTGTTCGCTGATATAATCTTTTGGTAGGGGGTTGTTTAGGAATCGTTGTTTGATAAAATATTCGAGAAATTACATGGCTCTCATTGTGTGGAGTTCCCCAACAAGAGCTGCTCTTGATTTCTGGTGTAATATTTTTTTTCGATTAACACTTCGACGGCACCGTGAGCCGCCGGTGTGCACGAAGGCAATTTTCAAAATGCTGCTGGCCGACCAGTAGTCACAAACTCAATTTTCATAAATACTAAATCAAAGCTAAATGAAAGCATGATCATATTCTTGTTTGCTTTTTTTTCAAAATTGCTTGCTACAATTGACTTTAAATTTGACTTGAACATTGAACTTTAGTTTAACCCATCGCTGTCAACGTATCAATGTTCGGTCTCGAAATTAATTGGTCAAAAGATTAACTTGTTTAGAGTGTCCTGTGTCCTGCTAATTGCATTTTACAGTCGTGCTATGCTTGCTGGCAACCTTTTCAAGTACATTCTCATTATATCGCTGGTCGTCCTTATGTTGTAGGGACTTTTAAATGCCTCTCCATGAGATGATATGCTTTCCTTACTTCGTTTTGAGTAGCGAAGGATTGGAAATTGCTAATAACCGAAATTTAAAGTACAGTTTGTTTCTTGAATTCATTATGTGCATTTTAGAATGTAAGCTATGCACTAAAATAAAAATTTTACGTGACAAAATTTTAATCGTTCTAAGCTTTCTTACCCAACTAAAATCCTTATAACACTAAACTTTAATATGAGTTACTCGATGCGTGTGCGCATTACTACGCAGGTACGGCGTACAGAAGCTTTTATTTATAAAGTCCAGAAGTGAAGAGATCACTTTAGACCACCACACTGTAGTCCCTCCACATGTTGAGGCGTTTTATTCGCCCAGTGATCTTTGACCCTCGGCCAGTTGCATCACGTATCCATGGCGTGCGAGGGCATTTGTTCGATTTATTCCGTAGTTGAAGTGGTTTTAGTGTTTCCGCCACACAGTGTACACGTGAGGAACGTCGAGAACGCTTTCCTGCTCAACGTGAGAAGCGCTTTTGTGTGCCCACAGCAGATGCTCAGTAGCGCTCTGTGAGCGCTCCTTGCAGGCCACTCTCCCAGGGCATCTACTGCACTGAAACTTGCACAAGTGAAGAGTTATCTCGAGAATCCTTGCTCGGCCCAAGCATATGCCTGCGTTAACACGCCTTGTAACAACTTTGATTACAGTCTTCACGGTGATGAATCGCTGTGCCCTTTCGTCAGACAGACTTGCCACTCATGCTCCCTGTTGAAGTGTTGTTGGGCTTTCTCTTTTTCATTGAATCCGAGTAGAACTGTTGCTGCCCGAGGTACAGCTGCTTGGAAAATTATAGAAGTTGTTTGAGAAGATTGATACCGTTGCTTAGCCCTTCATTTTAGGTTCAATGCTCGTCAGTAGCACAAGTGCCCCCATTTTTTAAAGCTAAAAAGTATCGTGAATACTACTGATCAGTAGGTAGCATTGAGTAGTTCAGACTGAAGCGCTTATATTTTGCTCTAGAGGGTTTGCATTTTTCGAGATGAGTGATGATTGAAGATTGATGATGTGATTTGTGCAACCCACAAGTTCGAACGTCTCCTTTCGAAATTGCCTAAAACTTTCGTATGATTTTCGAAGTATGATTAATTATGAGTAAATATTTAATTGGAAATAAATAGTGGGCTGCCATCCGTAAACAAAATTCGCATGCAAATATATCCTAACTTAATCACGTCCCACTATTCAATATTCCACAATCAAGATCTCCATTTATTTTACTTTAAAATTCGTAACCTTAGTGAAAAAATTCGATCGAAGACCCTGTGTATTACAAACTCCTCATGTATTAGCCCTAGCGCATGTTTCCGAGTATTCCAAAGCCTCGTACAGGCACTGCAGTGGTGCACGGTCTGCTTTCTTGTGCCCGTGTCAACAGAGGCGTGAATGGGCGTTGCATGCGAGCGTTCTGGCACACAAAGACGCCCTTCATGCGCATGTGAGGCGTGCGCTGCAGATGTGGTCGGATGCGCAGCCTTGCATTTGTCTCCCTTCCTTCAGCTGTGTCTGTTTCTCGGTACCTCGTCTCGCGTGCACCGAGCTCCTCCGAAGTTTTGCAGCTGGCCGATATCGTGTGGGAACTGCAGTTCCTCCGACTTGTTTCAGCTGACCGAGGTTTGAGTATAGCTACTTGTGGGCCCGAATTTGTTGATTTGATTTCCAATTGAGATCTGTTTTGGATCATCGTGTGAGAACTGCAGTGCGTGACTTGCAATTGTGATCGGTATTCTTTGTTCCTCACTGCGGATTAATTTTGTTGATGAGTGTGCTAGAAATACTTTCAAATCGAGATCGGTTTTGGTTTGACGTGTTCCTTGCTGCGGAATAACATCACTGGTATTCATTTTGTAGATGAGTGTGTTAGATATTTAAGCAATTTATTTACTACACGTGATACAGCACTAGATTGTATCTTAAGTGTGGTACAATGGACACATTTGAGTAAAGCTACTTGTGGGCCCCAATAAGTTGATTTCAAATTGAGATCGGGTTTGGTTTGACGTGTTCTTTTGCTGCAGAATACGGTAGCCTCACTGGTATTCATTTTGTCGCTGAATGTGCTAGATGAGATTTTAAAGAGTAGGAGGACTTGGTGGAATTTTTCAGCACGTGCATATGAACGCTATAGCGACGAATTGAAACGCACTAAGATTTGAATTTTGAAAAATGTTTAATTTAGCGTAGCTGTGTTAATCTGAACGATATAAAGTAACGAGTTAAATTAAATCTATATCGTTAAATTGAGACTCACTAAGATTTAAATTATGAAAAATGATTAATTTATCTTAACTGTGTAAAGCTAAATGATATAAGAGTCATAAAATCATACGTAGTAATCAGTCGTTTAGTTCGTACTCATATTAGAATTTTGTTCTTTTTTCAGTGGCATGTGTGAAGTCTATTTTGTGGCTAAATCTGATTTCTCCGTGAATTTTATGGTACGTTTTGATACCAGTTTTCGATCACAAATTTTGAAACAGAACGTTCTTTGTGCCGCGCAAAATTGCGCTGGAGTAATTTCCAGTGAAAAAACTAAATTCGAAAAACACTGAGCACAATGTTATGTTGAGCGATTTTACAGTTCTGGAAGACCTTCCTAATATTTGTGGTGAGAAACTTCCTAATTTAACCCAACAAAACCTCTCAAAACACCATTTGAGAAATGAAGTGCAGCGTAAAAAAATTCGTTCAAATGATCTCTATTACTAAATTTTTCGGGGATTTTTTATATGTGTGAATAAATTTGAATTTAATTGAAAATTATTTGCACGGTTCTATTAAAAGCGTTTTTAATAACTGCATAAATCTGTGGTGTGCTCGTGCACATCACGAGGTTATATGGTATACATGTGCTATCGACCTGAATTTTATAATACTTCCGAGGTATGTTCGTCGAAGAAATATTTATGAGTGAAAATACAATGGTCTTCACGATGAATGTAACTATTGCTTGTTAGTCTTTTCAACTGCCTGTAGGTGCTTGTTAACTTTTGCCGTGATGTTCCATCTCAGGTTTTTACTTTCATTGCCTAGCTGTGTGTTACGGAGGAGCTTCAATATCGTATACTAAATTCCCGAACTCTTTTTTCATTGGAGCAAAAATCCGATGTTAATAGTAGTAATTTTACTATTTCAGCTTGAGCTTGTGTTAGGTAACTTTCATTACCTCTACCATACAAACATTCTAAGCTGTTTTTATTATTTTTCGTGATGTATAAATGGATTTTTATACATTTTTCCTCTCGTGCTTCCATTTCTGCTTTGTATCTCATCCACCTTTTGTATCTAGCAGCCGAGGCATTTTACTACATGTATTTAACAGCACGAGTGAGCTACTTGATTAACTGACGGTTGAACGGTATAAATTTTTCCTTGCGTCGACCTCAGTATCTGCACGCGAGTGAACCGCACGCCTCAAATCACTTGAGAATTTTCACTTGAATGCTCCTATTGAACGAACGCATTCCTTTTTCTTTCACTGGAGAAAAATGGCCTTTTTCCGGGAACTCTAGCGTACAATAGAGCTGTCTGTTCCAGGCCCTGCGTAACCTGGATACTTCATGCAGCGTCCTCACGTACTTTATTTTCCAGGAAAATTCGATTTGCGTTATTGCATCCTGAAAAGGAAACGTTTGCTGTTCATTCAAGTATCTTGACGGGCATTTGAACTTATGTTTTATAACTAAGCAATATTTTGTACAAGTTGCATCTTTATTTGCATCGCTGTGGAGTTTCTTCATTCGATAATTTTCCTATGGTAGCAGTTTAAAAAGGGAGAAGCTTGGTCATGTATTAACTCAAAAAGGGGGTTCATTAAAGGGGCGCTTGCGCCGGGTTTAAATATCACATTCAGAGAGGGCATTTAAATCCAAGCAAGCAACGGTCGTCTGGGAACTCGTTTGGAGGCTGCAGCCGTTGGCATGCCCAAGCTGGAAAGGGGAGAGGGGGGGGGGGAGTTTTAGTAGAGGCCTGCAGGGTTGCCAAATAGGTTTATCTTGGCCAATATTCCTCGAATCTGTGTTATTTCCTAATAAAATGTTGCCTTAAAATGGCTGAACGTCTGGTAGCGCTGCAGAATTTTGGTCATGCAATTTGGCTTTATGAGAATCCTGGGCTCCAGTCACCAGAAAGGAAGGGTATTTTTTAATGAGGTAGTAAAATTTTATTCGAAATACAGTATGTCCCTTGTGTCTGAGATATCATCCTTGGTGTACTCTGAAGGTCAGAGAACTGGATGAAGTTTGTGCTACTGTAATCACATTTATCTTTGGTTTTGCTGGATCAATAGTGGCAGTTTCAATATCACCTAGTAGGATCAATATTCTCCTCTGGTCATTCATTCTCTTAATGTGTGCAAGTAATAGTGATGGTTGCTGTAAATTTTATTGAACAGAGTGTTTATTGCCTTCAACGTATCCTCACTTTCACAATTATGCGTGTTTATTCGAGAATTGCCAAAATCCCTGCTACTTCAACCTTGAACTTTGAATTTCTACCGAACGCTAAAAAAAGTATCATTTAAGTGGGGACAAATTTACAACCTTACATGCGATTTTCTTGAATCTTATGGTGAATCTAGAAGTATAATCAGTGTAACCGTAAACTGAGTATCGTATGATTCAACGCCGCTGAATCTAGACGTATTATCAGCATAACCGTAATATAAGTATCGTATCATTTAAAGCCGCTGAATTTGGAAGTATGATCAGCGAACCGTAAGTTATGTATCATGGGATTTAACGCCGCTGGTGTGTGTTAGTGAGGAGAGAGTGCTGCGTATTGCTGTGGTGGGAAGGGGGGAGACAAACTCGGTCCAGGTGTTGCTGGAAACCGTTGAGACACCCAGTCTACAGCTGGACGTTGTGGCTGGAACTTATTCGGTCCCTGGTCGTGATGTGACAACGCTGTGTTGTTGGGCTACAGCGTGCGTCCGTGTCCCATGGACCAAGTGTTCAGCATTGAGAGAAAGAAGAACAGTTCATTTGAAATAAAGGTGATACAAAAACCATCTTTGGTTTTCAAATGTTTTAACATAAAGATTCTTAGCTGATGTACACGCATGGGTGTCGTTTTACTCATGTCAGTAGTGGAAATAAATGAGTGAGAGAAAACACGGAAAAAAGCTTTCCCTTTGTAACGGAATCTAGGTTTGATAATGCATGTGAATACAAGTTAAAAAACATAATGCCAGTGACGATGCATTGTTGAAAACACTCTTATTAAAGCGCACTTCCCGTACTCCGAAATGCTTCGGCAACTTCGTGTGTTATGTTCAGGATTTTTCGTGTATTTTTTGAAGACACGTTAACTCTGCTGAGTGTATGTCAACTTTCGTTGAAATCGAGTGGAATCATTCAGGTCTTTCTGCGCTTCAAGCTAATTTATGTTTCTGTTGTCTTTCAGGTATCTAGTCACAGATGTGCCATAATATTTTGAATTTGACGTGTTTT
Organism: Platorchestia sp. MABIK; assembly: GCA_014220935.1. Classification (NCBI taxonomy): domain Eukaryota; kingdom Metazoa; phylum Arthropoda; class Malacostraca; order Amphipoda; family Talitridae; genus Platorchestia; species Platorchestia sp. MABIK. Next base: position 196,843 of record JACJUY010000346.1, read on the forward strand.
TTAAAAATAATTTTTAGGTTTCTCAGAAGAAAAAGTTAGACTGGTGTTGGAATTAAGTAGGTGTCATTGCAAGTTAACAAAAATAATTTTTTGTTAATTCAGTGTCCCATGCTGACGAGATGAAACATGAGACATCTGTGAACGAGAACACACCTGACAACAGTGTGTCTAGCACCGATGAAAATTTTATGTCTCAAAAACATCTGAGTGATCGTTTATCAGGAGTTAAAACACAGCCTTTTCGCGACTGCACGAACTTAGTTAGATCGACAGCACCCACCGAAGGGGGGGCGTCTTTTCATCGAGGCCAGTGGAGAGATGCTGGCTTCTGGCAAAAAGTTGTCACTCCTGGCGGTAGCAAAAGCTTCAAGAGACGCAAAGGTCTTGATAACGTCATTCATCAAATCGACATGACTGATGTGGAAAACGGGAGGCATAGCCCACCTGCTATGTCGACGACTCAGTTGGATTTTGACCCGAATAATGAAAAATTTACCGATGATTGGCAGACCGTTCTGAATGGTAAGAAAGAACCGAGTACAGATCAGTTCCTCACACTTCCGAGAAATTACAAGTCTTCTTCCGCCTTGCAAAGACAAAGTTTACCCGGGTCAACCGTCCTCCCTTTCCCGAAACATTCTCCCCTTTCTGCCGTCGCCAAATCGCCGTATTTGTACTTCAAATCGAAATTGAACAACAAAGCTCCGCGGGTGTCCATCTCGCCTTTACGCGGGCCGCAAAAGCCAACCGTTGATGATTATTTTCATCGACTTGGCACCTTGAGAAAGCATACTTTGCCTCGAGGGACCGTCGAATCTTGTCCACACTCCAGCACGTGGGGTCACCACAACGTTGGAAGCAGGTCCTCTGTGTGCGGCCACTGTGCTCTGCTAAGAGCTGTGGCCAACTCGACTTTGCCTCGCGCAGGACTCACCCGCATGCCACCAACACCTCCGTCACCGAGACGTGCTCCTCATGCTTCTTGGTGGACTCGATTGTCCACAACGACTCGTGAACTACAGGCCATGTCTTCCAACACGTTGTGCGCCATCGCCAGTTATCCGCCTCCGGATGTTGTTCTGCACGGCCCTGACGTCACCATTCACTGGGTAAGCCCGTAGATCGATGAATATCGATTGCATTTTGAATTTTTGAGTCCCGCGCGTATTTTGATTTCCCGTTAAAAGCGCTCATTTTTATTTCTTGTTTCCCGGTTTTATTTCCCCTTAAAGCGTAAATCCTTGACTGTTTTCGTGGTTTTAAATGATTTATATCAAATACACACAACTAAATAGAAGAGTTTTAGCAATGTCAGAGTGCAGAAAAGTGAGTTTAACTTGCTGTACAGGGGTTCATTCTATAATTCAAATGCCCGATTGACGCTCGTTTAAAGTTTGAAACTGCTGCAATGTGTATCTTGTATGTGTTGTCCGGTGAATGGAGATTAATGCGCCCATTCATGTAACTCCTTGAGTGGTTCTTTGTGGCATCACACCTACTGGCGACGCTTCGTTGTACAACCTTCCGGTGCCCTTCGAATTGAGGCGTTGAAAGTATCTCGCTGATGTGTGTAGTGGTCATCACTCAACACGTGCCAATTATACGTCTGCGCTCTTGCCTTAATTGCCCTTAACCGGATTTTATATTTGCTCTCTGAGTATATATTTTATGTTATTCCTCGCGGGTCACTCCCATGCTTGCAACTTACGACGTTGTACGTGTTTCTTGGTTATCGAGAGACTTTTATATCTGCTCTCTGAGTATATATTTTATGTTATTCCTCGCAGTTTACACCCATGCCCGCCACTTACGACGTGTTTCTTGGTTATCGAAAGACATTTCGTGGTGATGGTTTGATGGAATCTTAAAATGAATCGTATGTCATACTTGATAATAAACGCATTTGGGATTTGCTTGTGCATGTCATAGTAGCTTATTTAAATACATAAAAAGAGAAGATATATATGTACATCAAATAGTCGTATTTAGATAGACTCACGAACTCATTGGTAGTATCTTCTTCTAATATGAGTGATCTCATTTATTCTTTTGATTAGTCACTCTCTCTCATCTTAGGAAATCTGTTTTCGACGCTTCCTAATCTGCTAATTAGGTGTAGTTTTTGTTAAATGTTGAATGATTTATTTTGAGTTAATGATGGCATTGGCGATCAATCGCTCTATAGACCTCACACCTCGCGATCGGTGCCAATAAACCAATAATCTTGGTGCAATTGAATTCAACTCATTTGTTGATTTTTGATGTTGCTAATCCTATTTATTCAAGAAATTTTTCACGAAATTAATTTCAAGACACACAAGTTAACTGTGACATACGCTGTAATGTTGGGGTTCTTGGGGTCCATCCAATGTATCGACGTTTCATATTTGTACTTTATTGGAAATAAATGTTTTTTCTTTTCTTTTCTTTTTTTGAGCCATGGTCATCCACGTTGAGAATCTACTGAAAATTACGCTACGAATCAAATGCTATAAAATCAATCTTTCGAAACTATTTGACGAAGAAATTAATTTTCGCAGATAAAAAATTTATATTGATATTGGATTTTCTGTATCCTTACAACATTTGACGAATGTAAGTGTTGATTTTTATATTATCCCCGTGGATCCCTGAAACTCAAATTGAGAACGTCTGCACTAGAGAAAGGACTTGCTTAATTCCTTCCGATGTGTTCTAACGGAAGGAAAGTTGGGCCTTTCCGTCCCGTTTAATTGGGCACTGTGTGGTTGGTTGCTAGCCTTCCTGATGTGTTTGTTGGTCGTGGTTTCCGGATTATTCTTGCCTAAAATCCCTCGGACTCGTGCTGTACTTAATATCCATCCCACTGACACGCTTTACTTATATAGGTGGTCTCTTAGAAGAACTATTTTTTCCTTGCTTTCCATTCCTCTTCCATTTCATCTGAAATGTAGAGCTAACTTGTCACCTGGTTCATCTGAAATTTGTGAAATGCCGTTGTTTTGACAAATTCATTGTTCCAAAATCTAGATCAATTATGAACTTCACTGTACTATTTTACTAAGTAGTTGAATCATCATCAAAATTATCATGGGAAATTAAAACGATAACGCTTTAAATCTTTGAAAACCTGAACATTTCGGTCACGCTATCTAGGACTTTAAGGTATACCCGGCCCGGCAAAAAATGACTGCAATCGATAATGTTCGATGGAGCACCCAAATCATACAATTAGGCGGGTTATTGAGGCTTGGAAATATAAATATTGCACACACTTAACTATTATAATCGCTCTATGTTACTGTATGAACTTTATCAAGATATAGAAAACATGTAATGAATTGATTAAATATTGTAAACGACGATCATCTAACTTTTCAAAAAATTTTTGATAGCAGGAATTGTTCATTTTTGATAACTGTCGAGAACATCATGGCAAAGCTTTTCAGCCAAGATACGTAGTATTTCCCATTTAATACTGGAAGCGTCACGCGATAAATATAGAAATAAACATGCGACTATTACAATATTACATGCTGTTGATTGCATCTCAGAAACGTGCAACATAAGTTATTAAATGAAGGTATGATATCGCATACATTCCGTCCTAAGAAAAAAATACCTCGTGAAAAATAATGTTAAATTTCTTTACCTATTTTTCGAAATTCTTTGTCGATTCGAGAGAATTACGCGTGCGTCAAAACGTTAGTGAAATGAAATGGATTTTCGTTTTTGTGGCGTGTGTTCCGACTAGAACTTTAGACAAACCGCTATCGGTCCTTCACAAGTGTCGCCTTGTCACGAGTTCCAGCAGTGCTCGTGTGGTGGAGTCCACTGGTAACAACCGTTGTGCCTCGAACAACACTTGTTTTTGATAAGTTATTCAGTCCCTGGAGTATACATGTATTCAGAAATAGATTCTTCATAAACTGTTCACTTCAAGTCCCGTTTTAAGAAGTTGATTTATTTCATAAATGAGTTGCAACTTGTGCCTTATGCTGTTGCGGGGTCACTTTCGAATTTGTTTATTTATAATATAATTATTTTGATTTTGTGGTTAAATTGGATGCAGAAAGTAGTTTTAGACAAAGTTGCACTTGTAATCATTTCCCTCTTATAAGCTTCTCGCGGATTAGTTTTTGAAAGCTTTGTTCCGTCGAATTGTGACGCGTTCGCGGACTCCATGAACTTCCGGACTAAGTAAAACCAGACGTATACTGACGGCCTAAATATCCAAGGTCTCCTTGAGCAGAGTATCCACAAAATAGAGTTCTGCTCGAGTGGACTAAGAATACTTCCAACTCAGTCTAGTTAATCGTATTCTCATGGTAATGATAAATGGGACGCTCCAGCGCCAACACTTGTGCTGTCGAGTTCATTATTGCATTCCAGACAAACACTGCTGGACGAGACCAGGAAAACTTCTGCTAGGGTCATACTGTATATGCGGCGTCTTGTGGTTGGTTCCGAAATAAAAGGAAAACATTAGCAGGAATTTACTTTCTATTCTCAACTCGTTTTGATTATCAACTTACGCTGTTACATCAGTCTTGGTGAATTGTTAGTGTTAATAATTCCGAATGTAAATTTGGTTTTACTTGGATCATTAGATGCGCAATTCATTTACTGCATTGTGTACCACCTTACAACTTGCCTGAAATTATTAAAGTTTTAATCAAAGTTAAAACCATCGATGGACTGTTCTTGATTCTTCGTTCATACACCATTCTTGCATGCATTTGCAAGCTGCACACATGTGGTGTTCAGTACTCAAGATTCACATCATTGTGCGACACATATACGGAGAACTAAGTTAAAAAAAGAGCATCGTCTTCAATCCTCATCACGTAGTGTAACCGAGAATTTGTGCATTGTGTGTTTTTTCGATTGGTTCATGGGTTACGTTTCAACATTGCTGTGTGAAACCGTCATTAACTGGTCGCTTGTTAACACGAAAGTGAATCTCATAAGCGATTCGTATGCTAAATAGGATGGCTGTTTCGAAGGTTGCTGTCTCGGGTCCTTTTTCCTTTTTATGAATTCCATTTATTGGTACATCCATTTATCTGCGCTCTAATGAATTCTGTTCACCTCACCACAACTTGTAAGATATAAAATATTATTCGAAATTTACCGTTAACTGAACTAAAAAGATGTGTTATAACGTCATCTTATTAAAAAAGAGAAAGGATTGTAATTACATGTGCCATGTTATTTCAACCACATGTGCCATTTTGTGTGCCAAATTAACTTACAGCGGTAAAGTTATTCTTCTTTTACTGGCTTGCTGTGTGCTGTTTTGGTTTGAAAACCCTTTACGAGAATTTATCATCGGATGCTTAAACAGGCATGTGATAACTCTTCCCTCCGAGTGATAACGATTATTGTAACGATCAGAATTGGCGCATCCGGGGGTAAAATGTGAGGTCCTGAGCTGAGGTTTAAGTAGGTCATCGTTGAAATACGAAGTTTTTTCGTTTTCGTATGGACCATTTTTTTTGGTTCACTACTGTCCTTATCTTTAACTCCCATTACTTTCTTTTTCAGCTTTTATCTTGTTCAAAAAATTACATTCAACTTATCTGCTTCTATTTGCAGCTTGTGTAGAGAACTTATGCACAAATTCCCCATCTTCTTGATTCTGTTTTCGATGATACCTTCTTCCTTCCTCTCACTGGGACACCTTTGTGATATGGGACGTTCAATGCATCGTATCTAATTTTATCTGTAACATCTTTTGGTTGAGATTCTTTTTATAACTTCACTAGTATTTGTGTTTCAAAAATTCTGTTTGTTTCTTGGATAGTTTCCGAGCCACTTTCATTGCCAAATAACTCGTAGAGGTTGGCACAACAAAATTGGTCATTATTTCGTTATTGAAACTTTTTGGTTGCCATGTAAGTCACAAGATGGTCGTGTTGCTGTACCAGTGTGTCCACCAGGAAGTCGTCGATCAGAGGGCAATGTAGTGTCCATCAGGAACTGGAGGGCATGCGCTAGAGCGAGGGGAAGCTGTCATTTCCTGCAGCCAGAGGGTACGGGCTGTTCAGCGCGCTTGTCGGCTGCGCTTTGGCCACTTGTAGTCGCCTCGGCGATCGCCGAAAGACGACTACCCGCCAGTGCTCAACGAGCTCTCACGTGTGGTGGAGGTTAGCGTTTCCCCAATTTTGCCGCGGTGTTCATAGTTTTCGTCCGCATTCATTCTTCTTGTGGTTCCTGCGTTTTAGTATTTGTGAGATTGTTTTGGAAGTGCAAAAAATAGGGTTTGAAAGTGTTCTTTCGGTGGTGTTTAATGGACCCTAAAACGTCTGGTGACGAGGGGAAACTTCTCATGGCACACTGAAAAAAGACGCTGCTATTTATTGTGTGCTCTAGATTATTAGAAGATTTATTTACACTGTGCCTTGTATTTATTTTTTTTGACGAGGGCAAAGGGATGGACTTCGCACTACCAAGAAGTGTCAGTGAGGTATCTCGAGCGGAAGAAGGCGGGGCAGAACGAAAGCCCAACTTTAGATGAACGAACTAAATAATAATAATACTTATGTGATGTTTGGAAGAACGTCGTAGGTCGGTTATTGCCTGTTAAAATGATGACAAGGTTACGTTTATGAAAGGTTGTGTTGCTGAATTTTGATTTCAAGTTCCGGTAACGTTGAATTCTGCTATTGCGTGCGAGCAAACCTTGGGAAGTTGTTCAATCATTGCCCTTCTTGAATTAATTTCATGTAGATCTTTTAGGATTAGGAGACATCAGTGTGTATAAATTTTTAATTTCTCGTGTCTTATATATGTCTTGGTTTCGTACGTGCCTTGCTTAGCTTAATTGATTGCTTTTGTTCGCAGTTAATACACCTGCAGAGCTTAAATATGCCTTTTTAACTCGTAAAACCAATTTAGAATATTTTAAAAGCCTAACACAAATGCACAAGTGTTCAAATTTACGTGCATTCTGGTTAATGTAGCTATAAGCGATGAAATGATACTCTTTTTTCACTTTCAAAGTCGTTTCCTGTATAACTTGATGTGTTGCGCGGGCTTGAAAGATACGAGAGATTCAATTTCCACTTACCTAGACTTTGAAACCTTGATTGTTGGTTTATTCAGTTTATTGAATCAGCTGAAAATTTGACTCGAAACTTGTTGCCAAAGTTGGTTGAGTTCGTAGGGTGTGCTATTCTTGCCTTGAAAGTAATAGCGCGTTGGAAGACAACATTGCGTCTTGCACTAGGCAGGATGAAATAACCCGATGAATTGCGCGTTGGAACACAACATTGCGTCTTACACTAGGCAGGATGAAATAACCCGATGAATTGCGCGTTGGAACACAACATTGCGTCTTGCACTAGGCAGGATGAAATAACCCGATGAATTGCGCGTTGGAACACAATATTGGGCCTTGCACTAGGCAGGATGAATTGCGCGTTGGAACACAACATTGGGCCTTGCACTAGGCAGGATGAATTGCGCGTTGGAACACAACATTGGGCCTTGCACTAGGCAGGATGAATTGCGCGTTGGAACACAACATTGGGCCTTGCACTAGGCAGAGTGGAAGTGTCGGCAGCCAGTGATGGTAGCACCAAATGACTACGATGTGTGGAGGTCGGATGAGGCTCGAGAACAATGGGGCCATTGCTGTTGCTGCTGCAGCGCCCAGCTCCTAATCTGCGCAAGCTTCTTATGCACTTGTTCGAAATAGTCCCTCGTGAGCTAAGCTTCCAATGTGCAAGTTTTTGTGAGAGAATAAATAGTTATCTCCCTGCAGGAGAAACGCTTTTGTGATGTGAAGTTTAGAGGTATTTTCTAGTTGAAATTGAGGCTGTCGAGTAGTCAAAAGTTCGTGCTGGCTATGGTCGTGATCGATGTTATGAAGTAATGCTTTCTTATCAGCTTCGAATCTCGATTAGCTTTGAAAGTGATTATACGCAACAGCTTGCCAGTAATTTTCAGTTTTACAAGATAACACGCCTTTGAAATACTAGCCGATGAAGATACAAAGTAAGACACTTTCCCATCCGCATGAGCCTTCTTCCCACGAAACGACTCCGCGTTCGTACGAGGAGAAAATAAACAGGATGTACTCAGACGTGTGTGTACTGATAGTAGCAAGGTCTTGAGAATGAGAGTTTAGTGAGAGGAAAAACTTCGCCACAACAACTGCATGCCAGCTACTGCAGGCCTTTCTCAGCGTTGCGAAACTGAGTTGTAGGTGGCTTCTTCATCAGCCGTCTCTTTGTTCTGTTGGTAAACAGAGTTCCATGTTCATGGGTATCTTGCTAAACTATTTTTAGGATACTTGATTGGTTCGTGTGATCAGTATAGACGTTCTTTAATTGCGGTGCTTAGAAGGATAAGTCTTTGTGCATGCGATTTGCAACATGGTTTCCATCCATAATTACGTTCATCGACTACTTTCAGTGTAAAACAAGAGTGCTTATTCCGTGATCGAGACACGTTTTCAGTACGGGCGTACACAGAAATTGAAGCTGGTCATGAGGAGAGCGCCCTTGTGTGGTTTGGAGCTGTTGTAGGAATGTGAACCGTACGCTGAGTTGTGAAATACGAGCTTCCTTGTCTGCCATGTGGTTTGCCGCTCAAGTGATGCGAACAGAGTTGCCGCGTTGGCTGGCCTTCTTTCTGGCAAAGTGATCTAACTTGGCTCTTTTACGATGAAACTTGGCCGTGTAAAACAGTGGGCGAATGACGACCTTGCAGGGTTAGTCATTGCTGGGTTGCGTGGTTAAATTTTGTCCAAAAAGCCATCATTTTAGATAAGTTTAGCGAGAAAAAGGCCAATCTGGCAACTCAAATGTGAGAACCAGAACACGCAACCAACAACAAACACTGAACTCTATTTGCTAGTCGTGGGTGCGTGCAGTGCTTCCTTTGTCTTTGAGATATACCTAGGAGGCATTGGTACATTTTTCCAAAAGAATGCCGCTCACTAAGCACTTTTTATGAATTAATATATTTTGTTCACCATATGCAATAGGGTATGATTTAACACAGTGCGTCACTATCAAACGCAATCAATATTGTTGGGAACTTTTTTATTTTTGTCATAAGACATGAAAACTTTCATGTGTTCGAGATGCTCCAGAAAAATTCGTCAGATCGGTTCCAACTTTGTCTTCCCCCCTGAGGCTGCCCTAATTCGTACTGAATAATGGACTTCCGCTTGCCTTCCTGTTGTACCAAATTTGCTGCAGGTAGAGTGCACTACAATAGAAACCTAGGTAGTCACGACGCAGCGGTTTCTGAGAGCGGACGCATGTCGTTAGATAGCCGCGAGCTGCGATGCGTGCATTGCCTTGTGTTGTTTGGTGCGTGTTCTCGGGTTGCTTCGCTGTGTTTGTGTCCTCGTATTATTACTTACTTTGACTTTACTTTGTTTTGTTACGGACCATCTTTTCTTTAGGGCTCACTGTGGTCTTTTTCTCATCATCTCATACTTTCTTCTTAAGTTTTATTTTGTTTCATGAACTTTTTTCTATCTTGAGAACGTCTTTTTTTTTAGGTTAGGGAGGCTGACGGGTTTCTGTTTCAACGATCGTAGTACGTTGTGAAAATTCATGTAGGCGGCAGTGTATCAACCAAAGATCGATCCCCTTATTCAACTCGTAAAAGTTCTATTTTGGTTGCAATGTGAGGCGAAACATTATTGTGAGCAGCGCATGAAGGCTAATTCATTGTTACGTACCTGAAAAATACAAACTTTTATGCAGAGGAAAATAATTTGAACAAGAAAACAACGAAAGAGCCATAACGTCAACTACTGCACGTGAAATGGAATTGTTAGGTGGGGTTTCATTATTTATTGGTGACAGCGGTGTACTATCGGCGAACGTAATTGCGGAATTCCAGTATAAATTTGAAGAGAACTTTGAATGTCAGTCACGAATGTCAGTATTTTTGTCACGAATATGGTTGTCAACGCCAGTTTTGTTCAAAGATTGTATTCTGTTCATTCTTACTTCTAAATTCTTTAAGCTCAGTTATCCGTTGTAATTAATTATAACTCGAATAATAAGATTCCATTAAGACGTTTTGGTTTGATGACATCCCGATTCTTAGGGAAAATTTTGGAGTTACGTTTTCCCTCAGGGAGATACAATTGTTGTCTCTATGGGAATTAGCGCTCCCAGGTGGAAAATGTGAGGGCCCGAGCTGAGAGTTGGGTGGGCCTTCTTTTGTTGAAATAAATTTTTTTTGTTATGTTATGGACCATCTTTTGTTCGGTTCACTGCTGTCCTTTTTTCAGCACCTTCTAGTTTCTTCTTCAACTTGCATATTATTTCATAAACTTCTTAAATTACTGTTTCTATGCCCCTTCTGTATAGATTCCGCGTTCCCTGATCTCCATACTAAAAGGTGCCTTCCTCTCTTCGGAACGTTTTTTTTTTGCGTTTAGGGAAGCTTAAACTAACGTCTAATGTAATTTGGTGCACCGTATATGGGCAAATAAATAATTTTTTCATTATAATTTTTCTTTGAAATGGAAGGCGTATTGCTTCTGTAGACTCTATGTTAATTAACTTCCCAATGGCAGTGTTTTTTATTCCCCCATTTCAAATGGTACTGGAAAGGGAAAACTTTCTAAGGGGAGCTGTTTGATAACGAGGTTTCCCACCTGCAAGTTCTAGAGCATGAAGGTCAAGCATGCTTTGTATATTTGCGTACGTATGACAGATCCGCCCGTCATGGGTCATTCCGAGTTATCACCACAGGCTTAATCGCACTCATTTACTGATGACTCAGTTCCCTCAGAGAGAGGGGTACAACTATTGTATTTATTGATTCCAATGAATACAGTATTTTTTTTATGTGTATCGTAATTATTGATTCCAAAAAAAAATACAATGCAACTATTGTATTTATTGATTCTAATAAAAACAATATAACTATTGTATTTATTGATTCCAATTGATGCTTATTAAAGGGTTAATGATGAGATGTGAGGGTAGAAGATGTGAGGTCCTGAACTGATGGCTAGGTAGGGTTCCTTTTGTTCAAGTAGAATTAGTTTTTATTTTATTATGGACCATCTTTTTTAGGTTCACTGTTTTCTTTTTTTCATCATCTCATACTTTCTCCTTTAACTTGTATTTCGTTCCATTACCTTTTTTGAATCTTGGAAATGCCTTTTTTACGTTAGCGAGGCTTGAACGCACTCATTTAATGTAATCTGTGTTGATTCAGCCTCGACATGGTACACGGTACGGAATGCTTGTGAATGTCATGTGCCATCACTGCAAAATTATGACGAACATGCTCTCAGCGATGACAGTCGAAATAGCCGAGCGTATCGCACATTTCACTTCTGTGTTTCTCATGCTCAAACTCCGTTATTCTTTTATTTGCCATTGTTGAACGCATGCCTTGCTCATTTACCCTAATGCTGATAAGTTTAGTACAAATCTTCCCACGAACATTATGCCTTTATGACGGTGCTAACTCGGGGTTCTCCGAGTCTATCACAATGCTGATCACGTTCATGCAGTTTTATGCTTAGAGTTCAAGGTCTCGTCCAAATAGTTTTCATTTCTCAGCTCATCATGTGCTGGAAGTTACTTCGAAAGTTAAATTTTCGATTAAATCATGGGCGGAATGTACTTTTCTCGCTTGGTGTTGCCGTTCTTTACATCGGATGATCTTGCGGTATATGGTTGCTACTGAATGAAACATTTTCTTGGTGCATTCGTTATCGTCTTACAGTTCAGCGGCTCTACTCTTCAAAGATAGTGTGACTAGCTTTTGATAAATTGCTGATAGTCGAACTCCTGCAGGCTTATCAGCGTTCAAATACTGATCTGGGATGACGAGTCTACACTGTTACACCCATCAGTAATGTCGCACTGGTGATGAAGTGAACATGTGTACCCATTTTATATTTTATTCTCGCCATAGCGTCCTATTTCTTACACCAAGGAGTGTTTACTCACATGAATGCCTTGTATAATCGGTTAACTCAGCACATCACGCTATTATACGTACTCAACTTGAAGCGTCTCGGCTTAAAACTGAACATGTTTCTCTAGAGCAAGTTTTAGACTATTGCACTGGTGAGTAATTTGAAATTTCAAACATGGCTGAGAATACGAACGAAGAGCCCACGAAGACCAGAAAGTTGAGTGTCAGAGAACGGTTCAGGCGAGCTTCGTCAAGCACAGTCAGGCGTTTTTCTACGCAAGATGACACCGTAGATGAAGGCGCGTCAAACAATGCAAAAAGAGTGAAGAAACACTCGGCACCTGCGAATATCAGGGATGTTAACGATTTCTCCATTGATGATCTCATCCAAGAAGAACCAGGGATTTTCATGGGTGAAATTGAAAAAGATGCTTACATCCCTCCTGTGCCCTGCATTACTCGTCCCTTGGATCACCATTCCCACAGCATGTCATCTGGAAAGGAGTACAAATACGAATTAGGTGGCTCTGTCACGAGCTTCGTCTCAGCTCGACCTAATAAGCTCATGAAAGGGTCCCCTACTCTAAGTCCTCGGCCATCGAAAAAATCAAAGCTGTTTTCCTCTCAGAAAAATAAAAATTTAAACAAGTCCGCTGTCGGTGGGGTGCCGTCAGGGGGAAAAAATCGACATGGCCGTGCTACGAGCACTTCTCAAGACAGTTCGAATGGGGATGCTACGGACCGTAATAAGCAAAAAATAGGAGCTCCTCGTACGAGGAAACTTAATGTGTTCTCACTGACCGCTCCTTCAAATTTGTCCGGTAACCAAAAGAAGGTACGTCTGAGGTCGCCATGATGCTGACAGAACGTCGAACACGCGATTCAGATTCTTTACCTTCTTACTGCACTAATTCTTCGCCTCTCGTTATTGCTCATTGTTCCGCCATTACGTTTTTGAGCTTTTGATTTACGGATGGGAACTTTTTTGTGCACTTTATTCTTATTTGCAATTTTTTCGCGAACTACTGTTTCCGTTTGTGTTTTGTAATTTTATACTGCTCGCTATGATTATCGAATGTGTAATAAATCGAGCAAATGTTCTCATTTTATTGTGATTCTACCGCTGGAAATTTTTTGTGGAGTTGAGAGATTCAGCGTTGTGCAAAGTTAGACGGCTTTTTGCTTGGAATGTGGCAAGCAAGTTTCATCGTTAAATTACGCAATTTTATTTAATTGCTACTTCTATGCTATGGTTGTTATCATGTCGCTGGTTACTTGTTTCCTTTAAACTTATTTGAAATGCATTTAAAGTTCTCTTTAAAATGATTTTTCTTTTTATGTAGGAGAGCAGAAAATGTTATTTTGGTCGTGTATGCGATTTTTATTGAAAAACAGAAAAGAGTCTGCGCAGTGAAGCATTCGAAATGTTTTTTCAATTAATTTGTTTGGTGTTTTTAAAATTGTTCTTGTTCTCTAAGTAAACGAATGACCCTGTGACTTACATTCTTCTCGTTCATTTCAGTGTAAATTAAGTAAAAATTCTCTGCGTTGAAACATTTTTGCTAGTTGAAGATTTATATTTGCTCGACCGATAATTTCTGCCCATTATTATGATGTTTTGGGGTTAAGCTATGCCATTAGAGGGACGATGCATTTGATTTTTGAGAATTTTTTCGTGTGCATTTTGTCCTTTCTTGATGTGTTTCTCCATGGAAAAGTCTAACTGATGACTCAACTAGCATTACCTTTATTCATTGGTGGATCTTGTTTATTTCTAAAACAAAAGCTGTGGAAATTGACATCTCTCGTCCTTTGAGGAATATAATGATGGGGAAGATACCCAACGGTGGCTCATCGCCGAACTTGCACTTTGTCGACTGCGACAACGACTCGGAGTGTGAGCGGTGTTATTCCGACGGCGGCACTGCCAGCTCGAGCAGCTATCCGGGGGTCTTGCCCTCAAACCTCAAACAATCCATCAATGATATTCAGGAAAGAGAGCTTTGGCCTTCAAGCGGCGTTTTTAAAAGCCCGTCACAAGAAGCTTCGAGCAAAATTGACCCGCCCGTGATCGATTTCACCGGCAACGAAAGTGTGAAATGGACACCGTTAAAGTTACGGTGGAATTCCGCAAATCGCAGTAACTCCATTTGGTGGGCGGAGGAAAGTAGTGTCAGTTTTCCTGAGGGCCAGTCTTCATTAAGCGGCACCTTCAACAGACCTCGTAGAAGTGCTGGCAATGTCAAGACAGACTTACGCGACAAAAAAGAAGACCCTAAAAAACGATGGACTGGAGCGAGGCAGCGTTTTTTCCCCGGCCAGAAGCCACTACCACCCAGCGATTGGAAGGCGTGGGGTGGCGGAGTGCAAGCTGTATCCGAGTTGGACCTCTCTGGGACCAGGCGATACAGTGGCTCCGTTGAAGGGCGGCCACCTTTGCCTTCTTCCTTCTCTCGTACTGGATCACTGAGGCCTGGTATGAAGCTCGTCTCTGCTCGGAATGCCATCACTAAAGGCTTGACGAGGAGCATCCAAAATATCAACGAACAATCTGCTAGCTCTGTGAAAGACCAAGTTGGGTCGAAAAATGCTTGTATGCGGAGAAAAGTCACACCAAGCCGATCAATGGATACCCTCTTAGGGGTTAGTGAGCTTCAGGCACACGGGGTAATAATAGGTTCAGTTACATCTAGTAAGTAATGTACTTATTCGTTCATTGCAAGGAATTTAGCTCCTCAGCTGGAGCAAGGACTTTTAAAAATTGTTTATAGTTCTTTAAATTTGATTTAACGTCTACGTAGCTGGCGCTGAACGTTAGGTAGGCTTTTCTTTTGTTGAAATTAAAATGGCTGTTTGTCTTGATACTGACCACCTTTTCTGATTCACTGCTGTCATTTTTTTTTCAAGAGCCTTTACTCTCTTCTTCAACGTTTACCTTGTTTTATAAGCAGCTAATAACTTCGCTCTTTCTGCGCAGGGTGTGGGGACACACCTTGCGCATTGATTTTGCGTTCAAATGTACCTTTCTCATTCCTCTCTTGGGAACACCTGTGTTGGGGTCAACGAAGCTTGAACTTGCTTGTAGTCTAACCTTTCATTTCATTAACTTGTATTTAATTGTCTTTTATCTTATCGACCAAACCTGAATAACTATTCAGTTTTGAATTATTTCTCTTTGCGGTGTTGATTTCTCACACATCTTGAGCATCTGAAGTGCTTCGACATGTTTCATTTTACTTGAATTATAAACAAATGGTGCAAGGTCATACGTCGTTTTGCGTATCAATATTGCTGTAGAAACGAGCGTGATTACGGGAGGCTGAATTGCTGAGCCCATGCAAATGATTTTATTTGAACGCATTCATGGGAGCTTTGTATTTATTTGAACGCATTCATGGGAGCTTTGTATTTATTTGAATGCTTTCATGGGAGCTTTGTATTTTATAACAATTCTTGTGACAGACTGGTGTGCCTGCGAGGGCCTTTAATTAGCATTGTGTGGGCTAAATGACTCGAAGCTATTTCGACAGCACCCAACGTGGGGCATTCTAGAGCATCTCGAGATATTTTCTCTCGGCAACGAGTGTATAGACTTTAACCTCGTCATTATTTGATGGAGTTAATCACGAGCTCTAGCGTATAGTTCTTGCGAGTTGCGCACGAATAAAGGACGTTGTAAAATATTACTTTCTAATGTTTTGTCAAGTATAGGATTGATAGCTTTACACACTTGGACGACTTTATTCAAGGATACATACTTTTAAAGAGCAACTGGAAATTTTTTACTTTCACACAGACAAAATATAGCTTCTCAAAAGCATTATGAAGTTTTACTTATGGAAATAATGAGTGCTTCGGCTCAAATCTGTCGAAGGCAAATGACGAATACTGCAGCTCAAATCTGCTAGAGACAATGACGAGTGCTACAGCTCATGTTTCCATTCGCAGGCTTGAGTTCGTCCTCTTTATCTCGACTACTTACGTGCAGATTACTTGATATGGACGTAGGGGTTATAAATAGCCACCGACGAACAATAGATGATACTTCAACTACTTTTCAACGGAAAATATGAGAATTCGTTGATCCAAGCTAAAATGACCGATGTTTTTCAACTCAGTCAGGGTTTGTAACTAGTGAAGAATATGGCCCGAATCCCTGAGAAAAATCGAAACAATTTCACCAGGAAATGAAGTAATTGGACGTATTTTCAACCTTAATATCCTCAAATTATTGGACTATATTACATTGAAAACGGATACTTTTTTGACTGCAGTAATTTTTTGGGGGCGGAAATTCAAGTCAATCGCAGAGAAATGTTTCGACTCATTCACTGTTAATGCTTTTCACTGTAGACGCATGCTAAAAGACAACTCAAGAATGCCCGAAGACGTTTTATTTCTGTTAACATTTCTTTCTTTCAAAACTGTTAGCAACAGGAAAATAAGTTTCATTTGTGTGCTGGTGTTCGTGCATCTGCGTATTGGTTTCACTTTCTTACATGTTTAATGTAAGTTCTACTCACTTGCTGTTTATGGAGCCTGATTTGCGCGAAAAATAACTTATAAAAGAATTACTGATAAAATGCAATGTCTTAATCTGGAATCTGGAATCTGGTATCAGCCAAGTAACGTAGACCTTTTGTGTATTACAGCTTGGCGTTGAAACGATAACATCTTTGCTTACACAATTTTTGAGTGATTGCGGGCAAACTGATGGAATTCAAAGCTTCATTGATGAAAGAGAAGTTATAGTTGCTTTGAAATCAGATGTCACATTAGAAAAATAATTTTCTTACCAAGCTTTACTTTGTTCAAAATGAAGAAAAGTAAAAGTGATATCCACCATTTAAAATTCACCAGAGTACGCACGGTACTTTCATTCTTGCGGTACGCGTGTGCGGAATTCAAGTATTGATAATTAAATTGAGCGAAACAAAAATTGTATGGAACACAATCATGATGATTTGCACTCGCCTAACTCCAAGTACCCATTGAATAAAGTGTTACGGTTAGGGAGACTAAAACTTGTAATCAAACGCTCATTGAATAGATTGTGTTGGCCAGGGAGGCTAAAACTTATAATCAAACACTCATTGAAAGAGTGTCGTGGCCAGGGAGACTAAAACTTAAAATCAAACGCTCATTTAATAGACTGTAGTGGTAAGGGAGGCTAAAACTAGCTTATAATCAAACGCTCATTGAATAGAGTATTGTGGCCATTGAGGCTAAAACTTATAAACAGTCATCATTGAATAGAGTCTTACACAAGGCCTCTTTGTGCAGGGAACGGAGTCAGGAGGCAGCAGCACAACCGGCAGCGGCCGCCAGTCCGGTCGCAAACGCAGCCTCACTCGACATCCCAACCAGCGGTCTGATCGAGCTGCCCCTTCCGACAGCGAGGTCAGTTTCGCATTTCTAGCAAGTCCAGTAAAAAGAAGAACCAGTGTAAAAACGTACGTTACATTTATTGCAAAAGTTTAGGAGTTAAATAAAAGTAATGTGCGTTTTTATACTGTTTTTTTTTTCATTCTACGAGTTAGATTCTCGGCGAATCGCCCTATTGGAAATATGAATTCTAGCAAGTCGAGTTGTTAGAGGCGCACCGTTTCCATGCATGTGCAGAGTTTTTTTTTATATTAAAGCGCAAAGTTTTGCATCTGGGAACCGTTTCTACGTTTCATGTACGCGCAGAACTTTTTTTGTATTAAAGAGAAAAGTTTTGGTTTGGTTTCTGAAATTCATGTCTACGCAGAATTTTTTGCATTAAAACATAAAGTTCTGCTTATAGTGAATTCTAATATCAGACAGCTACTGCCACCATCTTTTAGAGTTTTAAGAAGGCAAACCCTGATTATACGCATGTCGTGTGTATTTTTTAAATCTAAGAACTTGGTGTTGCAGCTTCAATATTTGCATTCTGAGTTTGTTGTAGAATTTTGAGAATCCATCGACTACGAAATATCAGTTTGGGAGCCTAACAGGAATGCGTTACGTAGCTTGAATTTCTCGTGATCCAAAATGAGGTGTGCGTTCTGCAGCGATTAAATTAGGCACAATTGTGAACTGGGAAGCATCATTTCTACGCAATTTCATTTCAGACAAAACAGTGCTAACGTTTTTGTCGAAAAGCTAGGATTCTCCGCATTTGAGTCACTAGTCACGCATTTGAGTCACTTTTTAAAGTAACTAGTTTTAGTGGTCTTTTAAAGAGCCAGCATTTTTGGCACCATTCGTGTTAGGTCTTTTTCCATTTCACGGTTCTCGGTTTTATAGATGGAGTCTCCCGTTACTGCGTTCTATTGTCAAGTTTGAGGGCCTCACTATTGGAGACTCACTTCGTTTTATGAGGGCTTGTTTTAAGGACCGTCTGTAAGGTATTATTTAACCTTGAAGGAAGACCTGCAAGTTCAAGTAGTAATTAGGCTTAAGAACTTTGTTGTGTTAGCGAAGCGTATCTTGTGCAAGAAGTGAGATCTCGGTGCTTCACTAACAAGGGTCTGATGATAATATCCGTCCTTGACGTCAGGGTAATTTTTTTGTCTTGCAGTTGCCTCTTGAAAAGTTCCATCATAGACCTTGTTATTGGAGTATGTTATACGTTTGGCTTTAGTTCTAAATATTTGCTGGTTTTTCTTCATGTTGCCCCTTTTTTCCTGCATAGAATTGTTACTGATGTGCAAATCCCACTACATTGAAGTCAACCAGTTTATGTCTGTTTTCTTTCGCTACCCGAATTCAGTTGTGCCTTCTTTAGAGAATTGAAGAGCATTGTATTTAAGAGAGAACTGGGCGTTCGCCAAGTCTTTGTACGAAGATTTTATCTGAACAGAAGCCGTTGTTAGACCCAAAACTCTTTCATTCATAATTGTAAAGTTTCACATATTCTTAGGCGTTTGCGGCGTTTCGAACTTGTTAAATATTATGCAGCGTTAAAGGTTTTATGCGTTGATTTGTGTATCGCACATCAGGGTACTATTTATACTTCAATCACGCAATGTTACGTGTTCTTTCATAAAGAAGTGGATGCTTGAGAAATGCTCATTTTAATTACAATTTCAATTTTTTGCCTTAATCTCGCAATATAACGTGTTGATCTATGAAAGTGATGTTCAAGTAACATTTACAATAATTATAATTTTTTGCCCTAATCACAGAATATAACGTGCTATTTTATAATTAGTGATATTCGAGCAACGTTTATCGTCTCGATTCATTTTGCCGCCTTGCCGCAGCAGGCAGGCGGAGGGGAGAGCAGAGGCGGGTCGTCGGAAGGCGCTCCCTCGGAGGCAGGGGACCGCGTGCAGACCTGGGCCACATCTTTTGAGAAACTCCTCGAGGACCCTGTCGGCCTGCACACCTTCACCGTGAGTTCTGCACAAGTTCATTGAATTTGATCGTTTTTCTTCAAAATGAATTGAATCAATTGATCGAATGAATTGAATCGTTTTCCTCATTTTAAGATTTGCATAACCCCTTGTTTTCAATTGAATCGTTTTCCTTATTTCTGGATTTAAATGAGCTACAAATTTTCATTCAGGCTCCACGATCTATTAACAAAATTTTTCTGCGGTCGCATTTTGTGGTCTGTAGGGTAGACTTTAAAATGGTTTATGTACGCAGTTTTAACTGTTAACCACTCTTTATCAAATCAAAATATCCCAGGTCCGTTTGTTCTATCATGTACAGAAAGCTGTATCCTATTTATAGATCTTCAATTGTGAGCATGAATTTTAACCAAAATATCCCAATTTTTTCTTATGAAAATAATGACAATTGGAAATGAATTCTGTTTTTGTTTTTGTACCTGCTGTTCTGTTTCTTCATCCTAGTAAAAACAATCAAAACCATTTATTTCTGCAAGCAATATAGCAGTAGAATCATTACTGGAGATATTTTACACTAGACTGATTGGCGAACGAATTCCTCGTATTGAAATCACAACTGCTCCCCTTCTTATTTGGCAGGAATTTCTCCGCAAAGAATACAGCCACGAGAACATTTATTTTTGGACTGCCTGCGAGCGGTACCGCTTAGGTATCACCGCAGACCCGTCCGGGAACAACAACAATAACAATGCTGACTCCAACAAACCTTGGAGTGAGTGGAGCGGCAAGCACGCCGCTGCCAAGACCATCTACAATAACCACCTGGGCGACAACGCACCGGAGCCTGTCAACGTGGACGCTCAGGCCAGGCAGATGGCGCATGAAGGGCTGCGACAGCCGACGCAGGATCTCTTCGCTGCGGTGAGGTTCCCTACTTTTTTTGTAACGAAAATCTTCGGTTGAGCGCGGAACAAAAGATGGTCTAAAGTACCCCTAGAGAGATACTGCTTTAGATTAAGATTGGCCTTCGGGATGAAAATCTCCGGTTGAGCGCGGAACAAAAGATGGTCTTTAAGAGTAGTAGTACCCCTAGAGGGGGACTGCTAGGTTACCTCAGGTATGATTGGCCTTCGGGGCAAAAATCTCCGGTTAGCGCGAAACAACCGTCTTTTGTGTTCACTCGACTTTTTTCAATTTCAATACCTTTTTTGGGGTCTCTTATTTTTCTTTTCTAATTCCTTCCTGATTTGCTGTCCCTATGCGTAGGGTGTTCTTTATTGGAAAACGCCTTTAGCTTAGATTCTTTGGTTTCTACAATTTATACTAAATGGTCCCACTTCTTTAATCTCTTTAGATTCCTTAGTTGTGGCTGGGGATTCTTAAATTAATTTAACATGAATTATATGAATAGTTTGTTACTCCATTGACAGTATTTTGATGTTTTATTGACACAGATTAATTCGATGTTTTATTGACACAGATTAATTCGATGTTTTATTGACGCAGTATTTATCAGTGATTATTGACACTGATTAATTTGGTGTCTCATTTAACACTGAGCGATTCGATGCTATACTGTCAATGATTAATGCCTTCCATTTACCACTGTTGACAAATTTTTGGCGCGTTACAGGCGCAGAAGCAAGTGTTCAGCCTGATGAAGTTCGATAGCTACAGCCGGTTCCTGAAGTCAGCGCTCTACGAGGAGTGTCTGGAACGCGAGGCGCGCGGTGAAGACGTCCAGTTCGGCAGCCAAGAATCCCTGGACCCGAACTTGATGATCCTGCCGTCACAGTTCCAGCACAGCTCCGCTCCAGACGCTCAGAACTCCAACAATGTAAGCCTTTCTAGTGACTCTCAGCATAGCTCGTACGCGAGCGGCTTGTCTTGTGTGTCCTATGGCTCACTGGACCGCTATGGGACCTGCATGTCCAGTGAACATAGTTCGCCGTATTACTCCGGTAACGCTGATTATGATGACTCCAGTGTAGTGAGTTCCTTTGCTAGCAATTCTGTGATTAATATGTATGATAATTTGTCGGTTGCTTCTAAGGGTTCGTCTGGTCGTGGTTCAGTGGGTAGTCATTTTAAGGGGAGACAAAGTACGCCTTCACCTGTAGTCTTACGCGAGCCTCATTCGATAGTGAATGCTATTCGTAACCCGAGGTGTCCAAGTAGTTCTCAAATAGACCATTCTTATGGGGCTAAGTTTAGTTCCGGAACTGCTAGCATGCCTGGGGAACTGGGCTCGGCGCCATCATCTTCTGTTGACATCTCTGATTTGAAAACCGCCAGCGCCTTCGACTTGCAGTACAATCCTGCGAAAGAAGTTGTCGCTGACAATTTCCAACCAACATCACCGGAAAAGTACGCGTGCGAGAGTATTCCTGACCGCACGAATAGTTTGCGGGAAATAGTACCCACAGAACTCAAAAATGCTCAAGACTTGTGCTCAAATTCTCCAATTATTTCATCTCATGCATCGGAAATTGTTCCTGGCCCAGAGTGCGTGTCCTCTATTGCTGCTCTCAGCTCTGAAGTTACCGACAAGGCCAAGGCTCTCAACGCGTCGCTCGTAGCTGAGGCAATTCTTCATGGTCGTGAGAATTTGCTTGCTTCTGAAAATCTCATATCAGGGATCGATCACCTAACTGGTATTTTCAACTCTTTAGCATTTGCTTGGAATCCTAATAATTCCGTATTTGAACCTTCGAACGTGACTGCCTCTCCTAATTCTACTGATGAGGACGCGGCTACGTTGCTTTGCTCAGCGCCCGCAGTTACAACGTCATATCTTGGCTCAGTGTCCTCAGTTACGACACCAGGTCTGGGGTCAGTGCCCGCAGTTACTCCGTCATGTCTTGGCTCAGTGTCCTCAGTTACGACACCAGGTCTGAGGTCAGTGCCCGCAGTTACTACGTCATGTCTTGGCTCAGCATCCTCAGTTACGACACCAGGTCTGGGGTCAGTGCCCGCAGTTACTACGTCATGTCTTAGCTCAGCGTCCTCAATTACGACACCAGGCCTGGGGTCAGTGCCCGCAGTTACGACGACAAGTCTTTGCTCATACTCTAAAGAAAGTAAAAAGATGAATAACTTGGCTCAAATTAGGAATGACCATGAAACGCAACAGTTAGCTCCTATCTTGCATGGTGATGTCACTGCTGAAAGAACCCTCAAAAGCGTTGACCACCAGCAGCAAATAAATGACGACAGAAATTTCAATGAAAAATTTCCCGGTGTTGCTGATTTGATGAATCATTTAAATCTTAATCAAGATGCGGCTTCAAGAGAAGTTGTTCTTAACCCTGACAATAATAAGATGGAAAATGTTCCGGATTCACTTGGAGTATCAGAAAATCAGGCAGCATCTCTCCAAAATAGTTCAGGGATTGTTCCGTCCATTGTAGTTGACACGCAGTATATTAAGAGGAATTCAAGTAAGATTTCTAAAGATTCTCGTCGAGTCAAATCCATGTCACTGCCCGGGAATGATGACAGTGATCAAGAAATTATTCTTCAACATTCTCCTCCGCCGCGCTCTCCACGTCTTAATGATTTCTTCCGAGGAATTTTTGATGAGCATTTCCCAAGCATTGGAGAACACAAACTCGGTTCTCTGAGCTCTGATCAACTTGAACATGCCGGTCATTCAGAGAATTCTTTAGCATCCTCTAGTCCGACTCCACCTCGGGCTAGAGCTCGCTACGATTCTCTAGGTCTCAGCATTGCCGACGAGGAGCAAACCAAACGGCTCATTGAGAGCAACAAAATAGGTAATCTCTCTAAGCCTTTGGTCTCGGGGGAGCCACATTATGCTTCCTCTGTGAAGAAGAGCTACGAAACTACGAGCCTTGCGAGTGTGTCATCCCAATCTCGAACAAGTAACTTCATGAAAACCATTTTTAGTTCTTTCAGGCACAAGACAAAAAGGAATTCTAAGAGCAGAGACAATAGCGCTGATAGAAATATCCAATACGGATCAGGTTCCGCTCAAGGGGGGCGGCATCTTGCTACTGGAGAACCAGGACATATACCTTCTCGCCCGTACTCTTTAGATGGTCAAAACATTCCTGATTTCATGAATGGAGGTTCTTCCTTTCTATCTAGGAGAAAAGCAAGTCCCTTGGGCCATCGAAGGAATAAAAGCTCCGCTGATGATTCGCTTGTCGAGTCTCATTCAAGCCAAGGTACAGCGTCCAATGGCCTTGAAGGGGGTTGCCCGTATCTTGCAAACATGAGAAGAGAACAAAGTTTTATAAAGCAGAAGAACGCCATCGAGCGTGAACGAAAGTAATTCGTACCACATGTAGAAACCGGAGTTTTTCGATTGAAATGTGAGAATAGTGACTCAACCGATTTTGAAAATCAAGGGTGTTTTTTTTAGTTATCTGTTAATGTTAGTGACAGAATTAAAGTGGTGCAGTGGTGTGATCGTTTATCCTTGAATCCCGTATGGGATCAGGAATTGGACGTTGAAGTCTCTGCAAATTAAAAAACTCGCCGTTGTTGCTGATTTGATGAATCATTTAAATCTCGATCAAGATGCGGCTTCAAGAGAAGTCGTTCTTAACCCTGACAATAGTAAGATGGGAAATGTTCCGGATTCACAGTGGGGACTAGAAGAGTATAATCGGCTAAATATGATGAAGCTTGCTTGAATGCGTTAACCGCTTAGGTCGAGTAAAAATCTCTATCTGAAACTTTGATGCCTTTTACAAATCCACAGATTTAACAGTTATATCGACGTTGTTTCTTTAAACCGACGTCTATTAAACTCGGCCGTTCAAGCAGTCCTGTGTTCCTATGCGCTCTCTGCTAATAAGACATAGATGCTCCGCTGCATACTTTCATTCACGTCTACGTCTCAAAATTCTAGAGTCCATGCGTGACATCACGTCTTATTAGTGAAGATATCTCGATGTTTTTAAATCCATAAAACTTGCAGCGCATGCTTTGCTCACTTGTATAACTTATCTACATTCTTCAGGCCCTTATCTAATACCCTGCTCTGATTTCAGTGAATTTTAATTCAACTTCCTGGTTTATGCTGAAGGCATTGATGCACTCTTGATATGAATGACTTGGTGTTTACCGAGAGGGATTAGGCAGCGATAACATGACCAACAGGTTTTTATAATTCTTTTGCCTTATCTTTTCGTGAGGCGATCCGGTGATTCGATCTCTCATAAAGGTGTGCCTTAGTTTTTTCTGGTACCCTTCGCCCTTTCATCTGATAAAAATGCTGCGGTTTTTAATACCTAAAGACCTATGGGAACTAGTAAACTAAAAACGTAACGCTCTCATTTTGATATTTTTGCCAAGGTTTTCAGGAGTTACGCTATGAAATTAGTGTAACTGAAATATTTTCATAACCACAAATGTCGCAAAATATCGAGTACAACGTAGTTCCTTGATCTGGCTTTGGAACCCTTAGACTTCTCTCCTATCTTTTTGCTAAATTAAGCGCAGAATTTTAGGATCAATTGAATAAAGTAGCTCTAGTTGAGCATTTATACATAGTGAACTGAGCTACTGGAAAATTTTAATCCTGCACCCGATTGGTTTGTCTCTTTCGGGCGCTGTTTGTCGAACAACATTTTCTTCGTGTATTGATTGCTCAATTCGAGTGTGGTACAAATGAGCATCCTCGGTAATATATTATTTGTACTCTCATTACTGATTCATGTGACATGTTGTGTCCAAATCCTGCGCACATTGAGTTAACTTTTAACTAGATTTTAGAGCAAATTTGAGAACATGAATTAGAACGTTTGACTGCATACTGAATTCAGATGACCTAATTGAATCGTAAATGTATATGACAGATAAGGGGTAGCATCATCTGCATGTTTTAATGCTGGTATGTCTTCTTTTATGTAAATATTGCAATGAATAGCATGATTGAATATAGGATATTCTCTAATGACTTATCTACCTGATTGATTTGCTATCAACTTGTGACTAATCCAAGTACCGTGTATGTATTGAAAATAAATAATGTTTTTGTTGCATGCGTGTTTAAACTTCCTTCCTTTTTACTAACCTTTTTTCATTTAGACTCACTTCCGAATTGTGTACTTATTCAAAAATTGTGCGTGGGTTCGTAATAAATCGAATTACTTGCAATCAATGGAAAAAAATTTGGCATCGTTCACTTCAAAATTTGTTCCCACTTCAAGAAAATAATTTGTTACGCTCTTTCAAGTATTTGTTTCTAAGGTATCCTCCGTTAAATTTTCATGTTTTGTTACATCTCGGAATTAGAAATGAATACATTAAGTTTCCTCACACCTTGGTGTTATTGCGCTAAATTTACTCTCGATGAGATGAAAGTAAAAAATTTTGACTTTTGATTTGAAAATAAATCAACTGTATTCCATGACGCTTTCTCAGGAGAACATGATCATCGGTATTCGTCTTACATGAACGGCTCTGAACTTGAGTGTACAAACGAAACGTAACCATTCAATTTAAGCTTCTTTGCCAGGATTTAAGGATCAATCCACCAAGGCTAAAAAGTGGAAATTCATACCTCATTATGCTACACCCATGCTCTGTCACCAGTGTGATGAAATGAAGTATTGCGTTGTCTATCTAAGCTCCACTGCCTTTAAAGGAATGCATGAATCTTAAAGACTATAAAATCATGGCACACACGATAGGAAGTTAGTTCATTTTAGATCAAAGAGCATTCAGTCTTGTATAAGACGGATGCGACGTGCAAGTAACCGCTCACAACACCGCGTTGCGGGGTTCTGACTTGGCTCCACTCATGTAAGACCTATAAAGGCTTGACCCATCCCTTATCTTTCTTATCTGTTAGTTGTAAATCACGGAAACCTTGGTTCTTGATAGCATTTAGGAAAGCTTATTCTATGAATTTATCAAGATTTATTCCTGCCATATTGTTACTTCATAAGTTATTTTTTTTTTGTTCTCTCTGTAACTACCGCTTTTATCTTTGTTGAAACACTTGTGAAACTGGCTTACAGAGAAGTGCCATTTATAATTGATGATGTTTTCTGTAGGTTTGATTTTTGCTGATCGTTCTTACTCGTTCCACGATCAATTTCGGTATTTGAAGAGCTATTTTTTGTTTTTGTATTGCGTCACTTGAACAGCCGTTTGCTCCTTTTTCTCGCATTTCAACTGCCAAACATTCTTTCAACTTCTGCGGGTTATTTCTCCCCAATGTTGATCATTGTGCAATCTCTCGTTCCAGTTTTCGAAAGGCAAAACCGAGCTGGAAGAAAGACGCCGCCGTTCTCTGTTGCCATGGCACCGCAGCAAAGACCGGAGCAAGAGCAAGGACCGTCTGCTATCCGGAGGTGCGGAAGCCCGTAACGGAGCCGCTTCCAAAAACAAGCGAACACTCACCACTGCAGTAGGCGCCAAAGACAGCGCCGCTGCTAAGGCTAAAAGTCTCAGTGTTAGTGCCAGTCGTTTGGTGAGAGGCACAAGCTCTGATGCCACACCTACTGGCGCTGGAGTAAGAAGCAACAGCGTGTCGCGGGTTGTCGGTAGTCGGCATGCCTCGGAATCGTCCGGTAGCATCGGAAAGACGTCTGATGTGTCCGGCAGCAGAACTTCCCTGAATTCAGGCTGTGAAGGAGCGTTGCTGGCGGGAAGGAAGGCTGTTTCCAAAGAAGTGAGTGTGATCTTGCTCGTGACGGTGAGAAATATTTCCTTAGCGAGCATTTTTCGTGTTAGAATTTTGGGGTGAAATACGCCCTGAAGGCTCTTTTGCTCATATTTGTAAAGGTATCTTCACAAACTTTTTCTTTGTTTTAGGTTTTCCTGACAATAAACTTCAAACATCAGTCGACTTGGATGAATAAGTTAATTATATTAACAACTGTCTAGTTGTCTTCTTTTTGAATTCCTCATAGACCTACGAACAAAATTATGTATATTTTAACTTGCTTATAATTTTTTGCGGAAGGAAAATATCATCTCTTTGTGTTGTTTTGGTTTCAACTTGAAGTTTCAAGTTATCTCCATGAATCTAAATGTTTTACAATGGGGTTTCGCTTGCATTTTACTTGTTTAATTGATTTTTTTCTAATTAAAATACTGATGAATGCATGAAAGAACGTTTCGTGGTGAAAATGATTCTCTAGCGTGAACTTTAAGACTGCAATGACAAAAATTCATCCTTTTCTTAACTTTTCCGTTTTTGTTCATGGAAATGTATTTAGTCAAACAGAGGTTAAACGGCCTTAACCTCTCCATTTCTTGTAAGCTAACATGCAATTTGAAAGTGAAGGCCTGTCGATCATTTCTTCATTAGCAACATAAAACATGAAACACCCTATGAAATTTTATTTGTTTGCAATATAGAAGCGAACTCCCAATGACATATTATTCGTTTGCCGTATGGGAGCGAACACCCAAGGAAATATTCGTTCACAACATGGAAGCAAGCACCCAATGAAACTTATCTAGTATTTACACTCATATCTGACCAACAACTCTCTACAAAACAGAGCCTGACAAGCAGCGACTGCGTAAGCCTGAGCGGTGGCGAGGGGAGCGGCGGGTGCGCGACTGGCAGGTGCCGTGTGGTGCTGCCGGACCGAAGTCAGAGCGTGGTCGCCGTGCGCGCTGGTGTGTCTGTGGACCGTGTGATGCGCCGGCTCATGGACAGGAGGGGACTTGCTTTCCTCGCTTATAATGTCGTCATGGCAGGGTGAGTAGACTCGCTTTCCTCGCTTATAATGTTGTCATGGACAGGAGAGGACTTGCTTTCCTCGCTTATGATGTTGTCATGGACAGGAGAGGACTTGCTTTCCTCGCTTATGATGTTGTCATGGACAGGAGAGGACTTGCTTTCCTCGCTTATGATGTTGTCATGGACAGGAGAGGACTTGCTTTCCTCGCTAATAATGTCGTCACGGCAGTGTAAGTTAAGTGTGTGTTCAATATTTCCCTATAGAAGTTTATCCGAGTTTCAGCCACTTTTTGCTTGAATTGTTTCATGATTGTTATTTTTCATGGTAATTATATTTTATTGTTGAATTTACACGCTTGTAGTTTTTACTTTCTGTTCTGGTCTGTATGGTTTCTGCTGTAATTGAATCATGAGTGGTTTGACATGCTTGGATTTTAGGTTGAAAATATATCTTAGCCAATTGATTACTGTTATTACTGGTATTTTCTTATTTGATTTGGGTATCATTTTTTAAGAATACACGCAAGTATAGGATTTTTGGCTCGTCCTCTTCCGGAGTCATTCCTAGTCACTCAACTTGGGCGATTGGTTCAGGGAATTATATTCTCTTACTCACAAATTTGCGAGCACAACATTTGGGTCGCTCTAAAATCCTTGCACCAATAGTGATGTCGTAGCTATGCAGGCCCATGGCCATGCACTCAGCATCTCACAACTTGAGCATGCATGTGTCGTTTTTTCAAACTGACTGGTTTGAGAATTTTGTGTGAAGTATAGCAGTATCGAGCTCAGAACAAGTGCGATAACGATAACCTCTTGAATATTGTTCATCACTTGCTCGTGTACTAGTAATGGTTTTCACGTAACACACACTATTATTCTGCGTGCAGCAAAGGAGACCGACTGGTGGCAGCCACGGACGACAGCAGCGCACTGTGTGGGACAGAAGTGCGCCTCCAACAACTGGTTCTCTTCAGGCTTGACCTGCCCAACCAAAAAACTGTTTGCGTCAAAGCCAAGCCACACAAGCTCGCCAGTGATGTACTCAGGCCCATCCTAGCCAAGTATGGCTTCAAGCTAGACCTCATGCATATCCATACGGTGAGTTTCTTTTTCATGTGTGTTTGATCGGAAAGTTACTTAGCAGTGTTTTGTGCTACTTCTTCCTACTTATGTATATTACACTTGAACATTTTTTATAGACATCATGCATTTCCACATGGTTTCTTTTTTATGTGTGTATTATCTTATAGTTACTAGCCCGTGCCACTTCGTGTGTGACCTCTTTCTACTGATATACAACTCGCCTCTAAAGTTTTCGTTCGTATAGATGATATAAATTTAATCAAGTTGTTGGTGTTTGATGGAACTGGCAAACAAACAAATTCATGGATAATTGAACTTTTTTAAATCTCAATTTTTGTAAATTTTTGAGAATTATTCGAATTAAATTTTGTTTTATTATTTCCTAGTTTTTTCATGTGTGTTTAATAGAATATTGTGCTACTTAAGCGCTATGAAGCCGATTGAATACAGTTAAAAAAAATTTGTGTAATATTTTGGAAATTCAATTGCTTTGAAAAATAGTCTTCAGCGATGGTCAATACTATCCAACTTTTAGGCCCCACCGTTTTATTCTTGATTGTAAAAATGAAATGAAAACCTACTATGAATTGCTTTCCCGCTTTTAATCTTGATATTTCTGCCTCCTCCAGGCGGAAGATAATCCGAGACCAGTCAACGTTAAAAGCCAAATTACTGAGCTGGACGGTCAGAAGTTCATCGTACAAACCAAAGAAGATGTTAAAGGTTTGTTATTCTGGTTCCTAAACAGAGTTTTTTGTAAATATCTCGCTGTTTAGCATAATCAATTTGATGAGAAACGTCCAAAAAATCATTGTGTTGCATTCCAGCTTAAGTCTATAAACTACCATGCTAAGTTTAGGTTTAGGGTGATCTAGAAATTAGTGTGCTATGTTAATGACCGATTTGTCCGTGCGGTGACTGGGAAATTCGATCCCTTGTACTAGTAAAACATTGATTCCTCATAACTAGGTGGGTATTCTTGATTTGCAATTCTTTCAGTTTCACGCGGAGAGAACAATAATTCATGAGCCTTGAAATAAAGAAACCTCTTCTTCGGTAGGAAAGCTATTTTTTTTCTTGAGCGTCTACCCTTTAGATTGTCATCGATTAGCCCGATGATTATTATCATCTAGTCACTAGTGCGATGATTGTCAATGATGAGAGCGTTGATTAGCATCGTACAGCGCAATGATTGTCATTCTCTGGAAGTGTTGGTAAATGCTCTCTTTCCACCATCGTGCATGACGGAGATCAATTTATCGCATTGCAGAGTGGGGTGTGTCGGGCGTTAGCAACGGCGTCGGAGGGGCGGGCTCGGCACAGGACTCAGACGCACTGGATGCGATCACCAACAGAGTGTTCGAGGATCTCCTGCAGAGCAAAACATCGCACCAGCTGCTCGCAAACTGCGACTACGATGCTAGATCAGCCAAGGTACGACGTGCAGATTTTGGCTTATTGTCAGTACTCCTCACATTTATGTTGCTCTTATGCTAGATCAGCCAAGGTACGACGTGCAGAGTTTGGCTTATTGTCAGTGCTCACATTTGTGTTGCTCTTATGCTAGATCAGCCAAGGAATGCTGTGAAGATTTGTATACGCATTTGTGTCGCTCGATGCTAGTCTGCCAAAGAAAGATATGAGGCTTCTCCATTCGTAGGTACTAGGTAGGGTTATTTTTCTTGACGATTCTGCATATGGGGGTGGATAAATTTAGGGTTATTATTTCTGCTATTTGCTCATGTGAGCATTAATGGAGTTAGTATACACGCTGACAAAAAAGAAATTGAGTTTATTAGCGTTCAAGATCGATAATTTTAAGAGTTCCATTTTCCACATGTTAAATAGTTTCGACCAATTGTTGTTATGTTTCAAAATTAATGCAAGTGTGTAAAACTTATGTACATGGTTAATTTTCTCATGTCCATTACAAAATGTAATGCTTGTCCATAAAATATGTGTTCTAAAGACACTCCTACGTTAGCTATCTCTGATATGCGTATTTAAGTGCGATCAAATCATTGTTCATTAGGCAAATGAAAGCTGAGTTTTGACTGAGCATGACTTGAAAAAACACACCTGTAAGTACTTCATAAACGTCATAGTCATTTGATTCTAAATCATCAGGGATCAAACGGCATACCATCAGGTTTCTAAGAACTTTAAAGAGTTCAAAGGATAATTCATTCTAAGATCTAGCACTTATACCGTTTGATGAACCATTTTCAGTATAATTAAGGAGTTGTTTGCGTTACAGACGGAGGCGTGTAGCGATTACTCGGGTGGTGTTTGTGGGTCTCTCGGACGCCACTCTGCTCTGCCTGGCAAGGTGAGAACTGCTGCCTGTGTCTTACTTGTGTCTCGCACTTAAGTTCTTCTTCTCTTGTGTCTTTTAGTTAGTTAATTTGTGCTGTTAGTCTGAAGAATTTCAATAAACAGTTAATCCTAGCTGTTTGTTAGAGAGAATTTGTGTGTTAGTTACTTTCTCTTGTGAGTTAGAAAGATTTTGTTGGTTAATTTTTGTGATTTGCCAGAGATTTTGTTGGTGAATTTCTGTTAGTCACAGAAATTTTTTAGTTAATTAGATAATCATTGTACTTGGAGAGATTTTGTTGGTTACTTGGTAAATTTTTAGAGTTGGTCAGAGCGATTTTGCAAGTTAGTTAATTTTTGTGGTTAGCCATTGAGATTTTGTTGGTTAGTTAACTTTGTTGTTGGTTAATTTTTGTTGTTGGTCAGAGGAATTTTGCAAGCTAGTTAATTTTGTTTTTAGTTAATTTTTGTAGTTGGTCATAGAGATTTTGTTAGTTAATGGAGATGAGAACTGACGAGACGTGCGTTGAGCAGACGCGTGCAGGCGACGTGGCCGCAGCGGCCAGGAACGCCAGCCACACCAGCACCGGCAACAGGTCCCTCAGCTCCCCCACTAAAGACAATGACGGTAAGCATCTAAACCCTCCCCCCCTCAATATGTAACGTAGGGTTAAAATGGTAAAGCATTTTGTTGGTATCGTTAACGCGTTGACTGCGATGGGTTAAACTGAAATTCAGTGTTAAACTCAAATTTAAATTCAAATGTTGTTAGCAGTTTTATAAATACCAAACATTAACTGGGTTCATTAAATACCATTAATTTTAAATGATTATTAAAAATTATTCGAAACCACCTATCGATGGGTCGTTTCGCGGCAGGAAGAACTTAAGCACGACCCATTGGTGCATAGTATCGCAGTGAACGTCTTAACTGGAAATGGGGTTATTAGCAAGTTGGTATGGATGTATATAAATGTTTTGCCCTTTGCACACCCGAATGATAAATAAAAGAGCAAGGAAACACGTCTTTAATGACATCATAGTCTTTTTTAAGAAAGTCACTGAATAAAAATATTTGGATCGTTTCGACCTCCTGAGTCATCATCAACCTAAAAGCAATTGAAGGAAAACTAGTCAAATGTCAGATATAAACAAAATACAGCAATCATGCGACAAGCTGGTATAATTCAGATGGAAGTTGGGTTTAAAAACGCTATGGCTGAGTATCATCTGCTCATTGTCAAATCTTTGATAGCTTTCTAGTTAATTTTGTTGATGGTAGGAAAATTATACTTCTCAAATTATGTGTCAGATTGAATCAGAAATTTGATTTCTGCCACGCTCTCGTCTCAATCTACCCTGAATATGCCTGACGAGAATTAATTCCTTCTCCTGTCGTTGATTTGATTTTACTGGCGACGAGTCTTCTGGTATTTTAGACGGTGTGTTAATTCGGCTCGATTATGTTCATTCTTCGAAAGAGGTTTTAGCTTTCAGTGTTTTATAAAAATCAAAACGTACATATTTATTTTCAACATTGCCCGAATCTTATAATTACTTCAATGTACTTGAACCGTATTCTGTTAGCTTGATCTTCACAAGATTGTCATATTTGTAATGAAATCAGTTTTCCGATAAAAATTTTGTGATTTGATCTCCGTAATGATTAATATTATTATTAATGTCCATTTTCAGCAGAGCATTACGTTACATTTGTAATGAAATCAGTTCTTTGCGCAAAACTTGCGACCTGATCTCCGTCATGATTAATATTATTGTCATTAATGTCCATTTTTGGCAGAGTTTTATGTAATAATTGTTATGGAATCTATTCTCAGTTGAATATTTTGTGATCTCATCTTAGTGATATAATTATTTTTATTATTATTAACATTAATATCCATTTTCAGCAGAGCTTTACGAAGGCCTAAAGCGGGCTCAGATGAGTCGAATCGAAGACCAGCGCGGCACAAAAATCAACTCCGAACTGCCCGACTTTCTCAAATGCGACTCTGAGGTGAGCTCTACTCTTGCCTTCATTGTAACAGGACCCTTTCTCTTGTTCTGATTGCTAAGTTTTATTGATTTTGCTATAAAAACAAGTCCTCCTGACTAGCCAGCCTCTAAGCTTGGGTATCATGATTATGAAGTTGGGTAACGATAGCAACGTTTCTTGATTAAAAGAAACCCTACGCACGATTATGAAAGCTTTTGATTAGGCAACATCAACATCCTGTCATCTAAAATATTTTAAAAACATGGAAATAGTGAAAACGATTGCTAGCATGGCGCTGTTTCCTACAGCTAAGCTGTTGCCAGCGTCAAGATACAATTTATGCTATTTGATAGCTTTTTCTAAAGTGCTAGGCAAAAATGAACCTACGTTATCTTTCCGATGCAAAATTTTTGAACTAGCAGAGGACTTTGGTTTCAAGCATAATTTTGTGCATGGTTTAGCTGTCGTATAACCTGTAAT
Organism: Platorchestia sp. MABIK; assembly: GCA_014220935.1. Taxonomy (NCBI): domain Eukaryota; kingdom Metazoa; phylum Arthropoda; class Malacostraca; order Amphipoda; family Talitridae; genus Platorchestia; species Platorchestia sp. MABIK. Next base: position 230,609 of record JACJUY010000346.1, read on the forward strand.
AGTCTCTGGTCCCAAGCTGTGTCAGTTTAGTGTGCGAAAATCCGGAACGTCAGAGCCGAGTCTATCTGTTCGTTAAAGTCTGCTGCCTTTTCGTGTAAAATTCTGTTTCGTTACCATCAACAAAGTTTCCTTGAAAAACGCCTAAACGAAGGAATAATGTGCTGATGATGCACACTATTCCAGGGGTCTCCAAACTTTTCAATGTTTGGGCCGTATTATATATTTCCTACATTCATGCCGGCCGAAGGAATAAAAAATAAAAGAAAATGAATCGGTGCCGACGATAATCAGTCGTACGATAATTATTTTTTTCAAGGCCACCACACAGGAATTTGTTTGGCAATCCTGGTGAAATTAGGTGGGGGCCGGAAGTGACCCGCGGGTCATAGTTTGGAGACCCCCTGCACTATTCTAAACTTGGACTGACAATTCCACTTTTGGAATACATATACCAAGAAATTTATTGGAGTTTCTTTTCACCACTGCAAACTAATGCACCAGTTTCGGGATAATGGATTATTTTACTAGGAAACCTATTTTCCCCTCTCTCTTTATGTGAATCTTGGGTACAGAGGTGTGAGTAATGGTTACCTGAATACATCACGGCGAACTCATTCTTATCTGACACTTGTGCAATTAGTTATGCTGTCTTGTATAATTAGTTAGGCTGTCTCTGTTCTTCGAACTAACAATTTTAAATATTCACATGAACAAACTGTTGTCATTGTCGCTTTTCGTCTACTCGGGCCTTTCTTTACAAAATTTACGGTGCCTGGACGTTGGTATTTGAACTACGCTATTTTGAATGCAATATGAAAATTTCGAGCTCTGGTTTGGAGTTAAGAGAACAGGTGGTTCAGAAAACGTATAATTACTTTAATATTTAAGCAACAGAACAAAAAATATTGACAGACAGAAAATCAACTAAACAAAGAAGTGTGCGGACAAAACTATTTGGCCAAAGATGATTACATAATCATTGTTATTGTATCGCACAGATTCAGTATCCTGATTAAAAACTTTTTTATGGAATTTTCAGAGCATATGTAATATAAACAAAACCACGATCTGCGCAATCGTTAACTCTCCAGATTTTATTGAAAATAGATGTTTAGTGAATACAATTCCGAAAGTTATAGAAATACCAGACCTATTGGTGGAATGTAAAACGTGTCAAGGTTAAACACTCAATAGTTGATGCAACTGTTCATGCAAAGAAACTGGGGCGACCTCCACTCAGCCAAGAGTCTAGCTGCGTAAAGGGATGGATGAGCTCCTGACACCCATACATGTTTCCTGAAAGAATTGAAGTTACGAGGATTCGTCTTTCAAAAAGTGGTTGCTGGAGAATTGCATCGAAGTGGTCTGCTTGTCTTCATTACTTGCAGAACTCGTCTGCTGTCTGCAAAGATGTGAAGATCTTTTTATTGTTTGCTGAAGACCATCCTGACCAAAAAGTTTAATTCTCGGAATGGGTTGCATGGTGCGATGCAAGCAAGACTGAAATTTTCGGCCGGAACGAAACTCGTTTGGGGGCAAAGAGGAGCTACATTTGATCCCAAGAGAAGTATAAAGGCAGTAGCATCATGGTGTGGGCTGTTTTTAATATCCATAGTGTAGAGGAACTCTGCATCAAAGATGGAAAAATGTATAGTTTCATTGACGGGAAAAATTATGAAGTAAATGCTGGATCCGTGTACAAAAAATTCTACGGCCGTTGCAAGGGGACTTTTCAGCTAGACAATAACCCAAACATGCGGCGATATTAACAAATTTACGATGTTGCAAATTAATGGCACGCCCCTAAATACTAAAGAAAGACTTGTTTTCATTTTTGCCAAATGCTTTTGTACTATAAACTATAATATATAGACCTTTTGTACCATACATTTCTTCGTGCAATTGATTTCCGGCTTTCAATAAATTTCGTAATGTTTTGCTTAAATATTCCGGTTTGTCCTCTGTGCTACATGTACTCTCTACCCTAAACCAGGGCTCGGAAGTTTTCCAGTAGAACCAGAAATAGAGTTTTCCAAGTACCTATGTCCAGACACTGTATGTGTTAGCTTCTATGTTTTTGAAACTGCGTTGAGGCTTTGTGTATGTGGTGCTTATAATGCGGAGCCGAGATCGACATCGTCGCGCATCTTAATTCCGTTTTCGTGCGAGCGATTTCTGAACATTCGTTGTACGTGTCATAGCATTAATGTTTGTCTCCTTGCTCCGTGCCCCAGAAAGGAGAGAATAATCTAAAAAGTGCGGACCAGACTCGACCTTCTCTCAAATAAAGTCGTAGCCTCAGGGTGTTCAGTAAGTAACATTATCAGCCTCACTGTACAGCGTGCCTGCACTACTGCCCTCTGTTGCCGAGACTCTTTCACTGATCCAAATGCCTTGAAACTCGTGAATCAACGAGCACTTGTACCGTCAATGTCATATCTTTCGTTTCGTGATTTTGTCTGGCCACGTGATGTTTTCTCGTATTCTGCTCAATCTCCTAAATTGAGCAGCATCACTCTTCTTGTCATATTCATAAACGTATAGAATTCCCATAGATCACGGAGAGTCTCGGTAGCGCAACAATCAAGCCTTACAATTTTGCGCCTAAGAGGCAAAAATGAAATGCACCTTTTCACGACCGCAGTGTCACTCACCACTTACTTGTGTGTGATGTCGCCTGGCCGAGTTTAGCGGTCGCTGCTCACATTTAGCTTTGGTGTTAAGAGCACAAGCAAAGGGTATGGTCCTGTAAACCACACACTTCCATTATCATGATGGAGGAAGTACTACTTTTGTTATACGACTACCCATTTATCCATTACCTGCCGTTATTGCTTTCTGAGTCAAAATGACTTTGTTCTTCACTGTATATCGTGGCAGACAGCCATTCCTTTGCTTCTGAATTGTACCTCCGCACTCAATGTCTGCTCAAGTGTGTCCGAGTTCTTAGATCACCGCAAGTTATGTTTGTCGCACTGTTTCCCAGCTACGTCTTTTATGTCGTGTTTTCCATCGTTTGATGTAATGTTGGTGTTCATAATACTGCACTATTTATGAGATCGTCAGTTTTGTGTTCTGTCTAATTTTCGTGAATTGCACCAAATGCTTACTTAACATCATTTGTTCGCTACTGTGATACAATTTACTGAATTGTTAACTGCGCCGAAAGCTGCTCCAGTGTTATTTTGTAATCGCTTCCTTCGCCTTCTTTTCTCTTTACTTTTGCGCTTTTCTAGCACACATTGTGTACTTTTTCCTTTTGCACAAATATTTGCACATGTTAGACATCTCGTGGTCGAAGAATTCAAACAAATTTTTTTAGAAATATATTTTAGAAGAGTTGTGGCCGCAGCAGCCTGTTGAAGATCGCTTTGTCTTCACGTTGGAAAACGTACATTTCAATCTACAAATTTTAAATGAATGATGTAGGGAAAAGTATATTACCGATGCATATACCTTTTACTCGTATGGTGATAGTGTACGCGAAAAAGAAATTCCCCTCTGGGACAGTGCTATTTATTCCCTCTTCTCCATAAGTTTATTTGAGATGCTGTTCTGTGCCTTATTTTGAAATAACCATACATGTAACTTGAGTGCCATCGGAGAGTTACTGTTGATATTGTGTGTGGAATTGTTAAACCGTATTTAACGGGCCTTCTCTCAATTTCAGCAGATATTTCAAGCTGTGAGGGATTGTTTAATCGTATTTAACGGGCATTCTCTTAATTTCAGCTTACCTTTCAAGCTGTGAAGATTTTTTGTTTACTTTTTCGTTTGTGTGTATTACACAGAATGTTTTATTCTGACAATACGTAACTAATGAAAAATTTGCCAAAAATGTCATGGCCTTACAGATCACTGAAATAGAATCTTGCAGCGAGTGTTCGTTTGAATTTCGCGCGTGTGCGCTTTTTGTGTTGCTTCTGCTAGTTTCTATCATTTCTGTTGTTTGCTATATTTATTTTTTGAACACCATGTTACATAGAGACACTTATGGAGATATTTATGTTCCTGAAACTTATTCGTTAAAATTAATAAAATACCTACTAACCTCTGCAGTTGGGTTTTTTCAAAAAAACCGTCGGGAAAAAATATATAGATTATTTTTTAGCATATCTAAATTCAGAAGCGTTTTGTTCATATGCTCGCAAAGTCTGCTTATTATGTTAGGTACGCATAGCACAAGTATTAATCCGTTCTCTACCACTCCTACGTATACAATAGAAACCAATAATATGCATCTTTGATATTTTCAATATCCTATAATTTTAATTTTTAGCCTAAATTATTAGCTTCCATGTTTTGTTTACTATAAAATTTACCATTTTGTTTTACTTCAAATTTGTTTACTATAAAACCCCTTCAGAGGGATACTACTACTATAATATCTATTGGAGTTGGGGCACCGTGGGGAAAAAATATGGGGTTAAAAAGCTGATGGTTAGGGAGGTCTTCCTCTAGTTGAAATGAGTTTTTTGCTACAGACTTATCTTTTTTTGGTTTACTTACCGACCTATTACATTCTTCTTAAACATTGATCTTGTTTCATAGGCTTTTTTTCAATCCTGTCGTTTCTATGCGCAGGGTGTGGGGACTCATTTTGTGCATGGATTTCTCGCTCCCTCCATTCCAATCTAAATAGTGCCTTCCTCTTATGGGAATATTTATGTTGTGGTTAGGGAGGCTTTAACTAACTGATTATCTAATCGAAATCTTCTACCGCGTGTCAAGTGGGCAAGAAAATTCTAACTTGGCAACGCATTTTAAACGAGTTTGATTTTTAAGCCATTTTTTGTTTGAAACAGTATATTTTCATGCCTCCAAACCAAGACGCGTCTAAAATGGCTGAATTATTAAATAATGGAAAATTTTCCTTTCAGAATAAAGAAAACGAGATGAGCGTGGATGAGCCTGATGAAGAAAATCCGCATTTCTTGCCTCCTGATTCTGCGACTGCAGCATCTGTCTCCTACTTCACCAATACTCGCACCACTGACCACCAACACCTGCCATTTTATTCCCAGCACCATCACCACCACCATTTTCACTACACACCAGCCTCCCAACACCAGTCGCATCATACGCAACATTGCCCCACAGAAGAGACGTGTGCTCCTGACGAGCCGTCGCAATTTTTACCGAGCACGACAACGTCGTTACAGCCGAGCTCTTCGTCGCTCACGCAACACCAGGCGCACCACAACTTTTGGTCGGATATCAGTGGCGGTGGGAGCTCCATTCCGTCTTCTTTATTAGCTACCTCCTCATCTTCGCTATCTTCTTCGACTGGGTTGCCAATGTCTTCATCTACTAACTTCGATGGCATTGATACCCCTTTGACAATCGCAAGTAATTTTCTCCTTGATATGCACTACGATACGTCCGAGCTGTCGACTGCGAGGGCGAAACTTCGGCCGAGGCCGGAATCGTGTGTAAATACCCGCCCTGACGCCCTCATGCGACCTGACCAAGTTAATCGACCAAAATCTTCTTGTGGCTCCCTTACAGCATCTCCAGATAGGACGCTACTTGCGCCTCCGGATCTTGACAAAACACTGTCGTCGAGCACGTCCATGGATCAGACCGGAGACGTTTTTTCTGACATGGCAATGCGCGGCGCTGATGCTGAAGAGTCAGGAAGATTAACGCGCCTCCAGGCACCCCTGAGGACTGTCATGCAGCAACAGCTTCGTGGCTCTCAGTTTCTCCGACGACATGACCATCACCACCCGCACCCATCTCCCCTGGACTGCGTTATGTCACAACTCGTATCATCAGGCGCCGGCGGTTTGGCGTCGTCACACCTCTCTGATTTCTCGACCATGGTTAACAGTGTCGATGCGGGGACTTCCAGTGCCGCAGGAATCTCAGCGAGAGTTAACGCTAACACTGGCGGGCTGTTTAACGGCAACATGTCAACTCCACCTCCCCCTCTGCCTCCTAAACCTAAACTGGGAGCCCCTGCTAGAGGTCCTCCACCCCGACCTCCATCTCGACAATTGCCTCTCGGGCCGCCATCGTCTTCAGGCTTTGTGGCGGGCTTGCTGGACGGGAGCACCATCAAACTCAGAGGCCCAGGACCAGCCGATATGAGCTCCAATCAAAAATTGCAGGGTAAGGATACTGTCAGTTTTGTGTGATCAGAAAAAGTGTCCGTCTGGAGACCCACCTGCGTACTTTAGTTGTCTGTGATGCAATGAAATACAGTATGGAAGAGAATTTTATCGACTTCCGTCAGTTTATGGTAGTTCAGTATTGAGTATTCGCTCGTACGTCAGAATAATGTACAGTATGGAAAAATGCAACACCTGGTACACAGGTTGTACAGCCCTTGCCACCAGTCATGTCGTTCAGTATTGTGTCATAGGTAAGTGCCGTTCGTTGAATAAATTGTGCGTAACATTTCTCCGTCAGCATAAAAATGTTAGGAATACACATCCTGACTGCTGACGAGCATTTAAGAAAAGCGTCGTTTAGTACAAACCCTTGTATAGTAGAAATTGTTTTTTATTTCATCATCTAGGAAACAGCGTGCATTTGTGACGTGCCAGTACACCAGAGCCTTGTGGAGCTGAATGTGTGCTGCTGCTATGGGGGTCATGAATAGAATAAATCTTCGTGTTTTATTTTGATACCCTTTTATGCCTTTCGACCATAAACTTATTTCCATTGTCAACAGGGACAATTTCGCATTTATTTCATTTCTGTCTATTTTCTGTATAAATTCTTCACTATTTTTTGTTCATGTCTTTGCAGATGTTTTGACATTTTGTTGGAGGATAACGTTCTTTAGAAAAACAACGGGAATTCGTTTTTTGGGTGTCCAATCTTAATTTTTATGCTTTCAGGTAATTGGCGCGCGTTGTACCGAATTAATTTTGGGTAAATAGTGTAAATCAAATTCGGCAACGAGTAAAAGTGTCCAGGTATTTTAGTTTACTGAGCAATCTACATGTATTCCAATCAGCTAGTCATGGATGGCGCGCAGTTCAGCAGCATACGTCACTTAAATAAATGCGAAGTTTTTCTTGAAGATTTTCAAATTTTAGCCGAACTTCATACTTTTAAGCCAAGCTTTCGATATTTCATGCAGAAATCTGTTCAGAGCGCAACGCAAAAGATTTCGAAGACATGTACGAGGTTTTAATTCCCACGCATGTTCCTGAAATAATTGCGTTGCACCCTAATAATGATTTTCGCTTAGACTGCTGCAAGCTTGGCGAAATGAAGATAAATTCAACCGCAAAATTTGAAAATCTTTCAATAAAAATGGAACTCGAACCACAGTTCTACCATGAACTACACTAAAATACAATATCTGTGTCTGGTTTCATGTGTTAACGATGAGGGAGAGTACGATATTTTCCATTCAGTTTTTTGTATCACAGTCTATGTTTCGGACTCTTCGAGGAGGTACAACTTTGTACCTCTGGGGATCAGCGGGTTAGGTGCCTTCCTGAAGATTAGGTTGGCCATCCTTGTGTTGAAACTGAACGTTATTTTATTTGTTGCGACCATCTGTTCTGGTAACTGTAGTCATTTTTTTTGATGCACCTAGTACTTTCATCTTCAGCTTTTGTTGTTTCATAAACTTTTTAATTTCCTTGTTTCTATGTGGAGGATATGATGACACATCTTGTGCGTCGGATATTAATTCCTTTCTAACTGGGCCTTCCTCTTTTGTGGACACTTTTGTTGTGGGCAGGGAACCATAAAATAACTTATAATTTTAACTCTTAACTGAAAAATTGACTCTTATTACAATTTTCCAAGTTAATTATTGACGTTCTGAATAAATTCATACCTCGTGACAGCACAGGCGAAGGCCTAGAAATGTCAAGTTCAGCTCTCGATTGAGGATAATTAAGCAATTATTTTTCTTCTTCAAATAAGTATTTCGATTTGGTAGTGCCAATCAATGTAAATCATTAATGCTTATCGTAAGTATTTATGTTCAACGTAAAATATTTGTATAAATGAATGTACATTCTTCTCCGTAATCTTTACATAATGTAAATAATCTTACGTTCGAGTTCCTAGCCACTGTATCTTGTTGCCAATGTAGAATCTATATTTGTTTTTGTATAAAGTTCGTACCAAGAGTTTCATGGTAAATTGTAAAAACATCATCATCTTTAATTATCCGTACGCTTCTAACTATGTAACTTACAGTTAACTAGTTATATAGAACGGTTAATTTACAGAAGAAAATCTCCTTTGAAGAATAAACGAAGAGCAGTGAAACTTTTCGAGAGTTTATTCGGGACCAAACGGGCACTTGGTCATTTGATTAGCCATATCTCAAATTAAATTTTTACTGATTCTGTCTTATTGTAATGTAAGTCATAAAAGTGGAAAAAACAGAAGTCTATGACCTAACGCTCGTAGAAGAACACGAAACAATTATTAAATTCCTACTCGAGATTTCAACCCTAGAAATTTTCTAAATGTATCATACGAGCACAGAAGGTTTGCTGTTGCATCAAAGTTACGACGCACAATCGCAAAATAATTCGGAGGGCCTTGAGCATCCCAATACTATTTGATGAGGCATTGTCGCTCTTTAAAAGATGGTAATAGTGGAGAGCAAACAAGGATGTGATCAAATCAAAAGTAAATAAAATGCATGGTACTCAACAAGAGCCCTGCTCGATCTGCTACGAGAAAGAAAAGAGTGTGGGTAGACAAAATGAAAATATTCACCTGTAACGTTCGTGGTGACAAAGAATATTAGCACGGGGATGTCTTTTAGTCCAAAATGAAAATGAGATAGATTTACGACGTGTTGTGAAATACGAAAGCCGCCACCTTCACCACAACCAAAAGCACGCGAGAAAAAACTCGTTCAGTTATTAACAGTCAAAAAACATTTCGCCCGCAGTTCATGCGAGTATTTTAAAGTCACTACAGAATGACGTACACGGGAATTTTCCGGGGATTCACGTATGCGCCATAAGCCTTTATGGTTAAAAAAGTAGAAGTGCTCATGCTAGAATTGCCCAACCGCGTTAGGAACTTTGCGCAAGTTGTACTGGAAATAAAAGATACCGGGATGCTCGTGCACCCAAAATAATTCCGCTGAGTCTTTACCGCACGGAGATCAGAAGGCTTATGTCATTGCGCAAATATTTACAAGAAGATCGTAGAAATTTTACAATAATTCTACATCGTTCACTCAGCCAACTGGAGAACATTCCGACTCGCAAAATTAAGTTCTCGACGTTCGATTCGCAGGAACAAGGAAGTACCCCCGAAAATGAAATTTTGAATGGTTCAAGGCGACAGTGAAAAATGGTACGCATGAATTATCTGCTCTGCTGAACAACACAGAATTAGAACTTGAATAAAAATATTGCTTTAAGAGCGTACTAGTTTATGTTGCGGCCGATAACCAAGATAAATACTTACCTAGATCAAATCCAGCAAGACATGCCAGGCTGCTTGCAGTTGCAAGAATTTAACTGACTATTTGAAAATTTGTACAATTTTCTGAACAAAAAATCGATATTACTGAAAAGGCTAATTTCAGAAACTAATCGAAATAACGCACATGGTACTCAGCAAGAGCACTTCCCAATCAACCATTTAACAGAAAAGAGTATAGACAGGCAGAATAAAAATATTTGGCCGTAACGTTCGCGGTGACCAAGCATTTAAGTATTTGTTATCCACGTAAAAGTCATAAAATGCGACCTAAGCACCAGGCTAAGTCTGGTTTGTCAAGGTTATAGTTTTTAACAAATTTCGTAACTCATCAATTTCGGCTGTTGCATTCAGTTATAAGTATTTTGTTGACCACCATGAGTGTCTACACCAAATTTGACAAATTTTTCACGTTTTCATTTTATCCACCTAACCGTCTAATAAATTCGAGCCGACTTCAACTTGGAAGCGGCAAACAATTTTGTGTTGAGTTAAATTTTTGAGAAAAATTAAAAAAAAAACACGAATTATAAATTGGTAAATATGTACAAACATGCCATGCCGTTTGAAGTTGGAAGAATATAACCGACTATTTGTGGACATATTCTTGAGAACTTATTCGTTTTCATTCTCAAAGAGATAGATATTTTTCAGCACACACGAAGTACTTTCAGAGAAACATTCTCGAGCCTAACTACAGCTAATACTGAAAAACTTGGAAAATGCACAACAGTGAAGTTCAACGATAATGCTGCGTTTACATTGACACTGACACAAGCTTTTCAACACTCGTGTCACTTCGACGGGCACATACACTTGCTGGGTTAGCAGGCGGGCACCGTGAGGTTCACTTGGACATTCTCCCTTGCCATTCTTTGCAGCAGTCTGCCCGTCATTCACTCCATCTTCAGTCGCTGCTTTGATGTGGTGGAGAGAGGTTCTATGCGCCGTAGCCCATCATCAGAATACGTTTGGACACGCCCAGGTGTTGAAAGACTGATAAAGCTCTACCACAACCATGAATGTTTGTGGCAAACCTCCAGTAACACATATAAAAACCGGAACATTGATTGAAGAGCTTCCTGACGACGAGAAGTGCGCGTAGCGTCGCACTATGCATCATCGCGTCTGAAAGGCAACTGAGCACTCTACCGCCCGCCTGCAGTGCCCTGCACTGCGTTCTTCTAGTGTAAACACTCGCCACTCTTTCGCAACGTGCACTTGCCCGCGACCCAAGGAAGGATGTGAGCTTCCAATGTGAGTGTCAATGTAAACGCAGCTTAACACAGCAACAGCAGCATCACCACAACTGCATATCTGCAAATAAAGTTGAAACGAACTTTTTGATGCCTGCGCATCCGAGTGCTTCAATATTAAAATATAGAATGTCTAGTAAAATAATACACTCCATTTAATAAGTTTTTGTTAAGTTCGTCGTTCAATGAATAACAATCATCAGCATAACTTAAACGTTTATAAGATAAATTATTTAGAATACCCTGGCACTCGATGTAATAATTTTCATTGGATTCAGATTATACATGTATTTTCACAGTACATCGAATTTCATTAATCTTTTCAATGTTTAAACGAATAAAAAAAGCTAAAAAACAACTAAATAAATCAACAGAGCGCACGTACATTGTTAGTGCTAAGGTTTTCGTGACAAATTTCTTGTAGTCAAAAAAAAATCGAGCAATATTTACTCAAGGTGTTAGCTTTGAAACAAAAAACCGTCAATCTAAAAATTAACATTAGCACGTCAGTAATACATCAGCTGAGTACATTACTTACCTGAACCACCCCGAATTGTAAGGCATGACTTTATTCTGAACGAGATTTTGCGAAGGAAAATGTAAGTTAAAAACGTTTCCAGGCCCCAACAAGCTTTACGTCATGGAAATTAATTTTCGGGAATACTACCAAGAAAAATCATTCAAGAATCGTAAGGAAGGACTATCAAGGGAACATAAAGTGGTGATATGCAGTTAGTTCACAGGCGCCAGATTTTTAAACAATTCGTAGAGGTTGGTAAGGTTAAGATTTCGTTGGTCAGTTGGTCAGTTTTCTTGGAGAAATAATGTCAATTTGAAAAAAAAAAAAAATTATTATCTGTACCAAACCGAAAACTTAAAATGTCTTAAAATCCGTCCCCACGCCGAAGCTACTGCAATAATTAGACACTAATAACGATCCTCTTGGTCTAACTCTTGCGTATACATGTGGCACATTGTTCAGACCGAGTAGTTAGAAGTTACAAAAATACTCATGTGTAGGTATTATTCAGACGTTGATGAAACCTTAGTAAGAATATTACAAGGGGAGCTTTAACATGAACAGGGCACCAAAAATAAGAATTTTGGGTAAACTCTACAACAGAATTTACTGGTCGGCGCAGAGAAAATGAAGGCAGCAATGAATTGTAGAATGGAGAAGAGAGCAGGTCCAATCAACTTTCCCTATCCTTACGTGGGACTCGAGCTCAGTAAAACAAGTAACACTCGTATCAATCAGCAACTAAACAAACGTATTAACAAATGGATTAACAAATGTTTCAAGAATCATCTTTCTCTTGCTAAACACATCGGAGTAGAAAATATTTTACGTATTTGTACTTATGCACTCCCATCCCTACCTATTCTTTCCGTCGGCAAACAAGTGTCCAAATCAATTTTAAAAACCAGACACAAAATAGCAACAAAGAAGTAACAAAAAATTCAACGATTCACTTTCTCAGTTTTTCCTTCAATTCAAATATTATGTTTCTCAGTTTTTCTTCAACAAAACCATTGAAAAAATTTTAAAATCCACAACATTCGAAGGACAGAAACTGCCACTATTCATATTGCAGGACTCGTACAGAAGCTACACTACAACCCAAACCAGGTAGAATTTGACAAGTCTACATCGAAAATAGCTTATGCAGTTCCCCTCAATGCACACAAACGCTCATAGTCAAATCACATAGCACATAGTTTTAGTCATTCAATTTATTGACGAATTTAGATAAAAGCTAAAATCTGAAAAACAATATTGCAACGAAATTCAGGATGCTTAATTTTTGGCATACGACTCCAAAAAAAAAAATACTTGCCTCAGATGAACATCTCGCCCCATTTCATGAAGCTTCACGTGTTTATAGCAGAAAATAGTTTTTTAAAGTATCTTACAAGTAAGTATCTATCAGCTCTTCCACTATAAAAACTCAACACTCAAGAACCACTGTTGGCATTCAGCGGAATGTAGTCAAGTTTGAATCAACATTGCATGCTAAAAAAATTCTGAAAAATTATTCTCACAAGTCCAAAGATATGTGAAGACCGTTATTTCTGCTACTTCATGAATAATGATACATGATTACACATAGAATAAAGAGAGCTCATGATGACACAAATAAGAAATGGTAGCATTTTCTCTACGGATAAATCAAATTGCACTTTGTGATCCACGCACTTAACCACGTATAAAAATGCTCAGCATTCTCGGAGAAAGAACATGATTATTGACTGGAGTAACTCAGTACTGTTCCCTAGTGAGACGCTCAAACAGCTCTACAGCAATCAACAACCACACACAAGCGAGTGATACACTGGGACTTTTACATTGTCATCACCAGTTAGCAGCCCAATATCGACGTCATAGCAAACCAACTGAGAGGAAAACCATTGGGATGACAGTAGAAAAATCCTAGTGTATGGCTTGCCTGAAACAAGATAGCAACGCTACTCAAGTCATCACACAGTACAATGAAACTACATCACTACGGCTAACTTACAACTTAAAAAATGAGGCAACCGTGCTATGAAGCGATAAAATTTTGAAACAAATGAGGAAACAAGAATGCAGCTTCAAGTCAACACACACAAGTGATGAAATGTTTCGTTGCAAGAAGAAGTGCACGAATGGATATAAGTGACGAGGCACAGTAACACTGCAGCTGAAGAGCACGCAATTCTTTGGAGACGATATGCAGTCTTACATGACAGTAAGATAACGAAGAACCGAAACGGGCACGAGCCATGGAAGAAATGAAGAGCAGATTTTAGGAGTGGAGCGGGTGCGTTGGGCATCATAACTCGTCAATGCCGTCGCTCTCCACAATGAGAGCTCGCTCGAGGATCACGCAACCTTCTTTGTACCTGCATAGACGATGAACTCTAGCTCAGCAATATCACAACGAATAAAACTCATCAAAAATAGATCTTACAAATATTTTCATCACCCATCTCATGGAGTAGGGCATTGCATGCTGCCATTTGTATATATGATACTCATGTGGATGAATTCACAAAATTCTTTCTTAATAATGCTGGACTTTATTACTTACATTGAAGACCATTTTTGGCTAACAATATACAAAATATCAACAGTTCAACCCAAACTTGGCACACCTCGATGAGTTTATATCAAAAACTGGTTGCCACGGTTTCTCTCAAAGCACCTGCACAATCATAATCAAATTGTATAGCGCATACTTTTAGTCAGTGTGCCCTTATTTTTATACCGTGATTTTCTTCATGCAATGTATAAGAAGTACATAATAGCATAGTGCGTAATTTATACTACATATGCTTTCACCTACCGCTACCACTTGAAATACCATAAGAAATCTCAAATAATAATCTTTCTACAGAACGCACTAGTAACTCAAGGTTATTCTAAATACCAGTCATAGAATTAGAAGAGCACATGCATCATAGAATTAGGGCCCCCTTATTTTGAGCCCATTAATGAAAACAGTAGGTCATTAACTTTGAGAAGCATTTCTCGTAACTCTTCTAAATATTTCAATATTCTTTGCTTCAGTAACTCTAAGCTGCACCTATAGTGGCAAAAATCCAACAGCTTAAATTTTTCAATGGAAAAAATTATCATTGGATGAGTTTTAGGTTATAATTAAGCAAGTATCTACATTTGAAATGTGAAAACTTTTGAATAGATTTAGCCTCCAATCTGTAAGCAGTTCCTCCCAAGCCTACAACTTATCACCTGCAGACAGTTGCAGTTGACAATAATTAACTATGTCGAATCCTGACTTAAATTGAGTTCAGAACCCATGAAAGTATGAGGAAAATATAATATGCATTTTCCAATGGAGACATAACAAAGCTAGAATACCAAGTAAAAACTATACAAAAATTTAGAATGACAATCCTTGCATCAAAATTAATTAGATAAAAAATTAGACAAGCACATTTCATCAAAGTAATTATTTGTCTACCATACTTGAAGAGACTAGCGGAATTAGTAATCATTGATCAAAAACGTGTGTAAATCTTGTACCTAAACAAGAGAGAAAATCTCATTACTCACACACATCACAAAATTAAAAGCAATAAGTTGTTTTTCCCTCTTAAGAAGATAAGCTCACATCAAGGATGTTCAGCACACAGTGCATGAATTAATGATTTACGACAATGTTTTGTCGTTTGCAAAATCTAACTATAAATGAAATAGCAAGGATAGTCACTTTCAAAATAGACATCATTACTTAGCGAGTTTAATATGTCTGAACTAAAAATATACACGAAAGATGAACGTTTCAACCACAAGGGTCATCTTCAGCATATGGGGAAACAGTTATTTTCATAGTTAAAATAATATACATATATATAAATATGTATGGTTAACATTTCTGATTGCTAAAAAGAAATTTGCAAGTGAAAGGAAGATTGAGTATCATTTAAAACCGGTTTGCTTTTCATGATAAAAAAAAACTATAAAATACAAAGATCTGTTTGACTAGAAGAGGTTGCAATTATCTGGAAATTGTCTAAACGAACAGGCAAGTTGCATTTTTCTGCATGGGCACGCACAGAGGATTGAAGAGGAGAAGCAAGAGGCCTATTTGTTCAAAAGCTTTGTCCGGCATGCTCGGCTACAAGAATACGCAAAGCCCTTTTTGTGGACCCTACGTAATCAGATGCACACAGTGCGCAACGATACTTGTAGATGACTGAAGAGAGCAAAGCCTTTGGAAGCTTATCTTTGTAATTGAAAAAATAATTGATTTTGTACGAGTTCACTAAAATTATCCGAAAATCAATATGCATGAAATGTTTTGATAAAAGCATCAGTAAATCTTTTTTCAATTTTTCAGATTGGTAACCAAAATATGGTATAACAAAATAAAAATCTTTTTTCCTAACTGTTGTCATGGGTTAGCGATCACAAAATTTTGAATTTAAAAACTTCTTGATTGAGGAATGTTTGAGCCAAACGGGGAAACCATTATTACGGAAAAAGTTTATCAAAAATTCAACTTCACTATGAAACGACTGAAAACTTGAACAAACACTATACGCTCTACATGACAGAGTTTTAATACTATTCAATTTGAAACAAAAATTACAAAACTATAGAAACTCAAACCCAACCTAGTGAATGTTTGCTTGCGATAGACTGAGCCATGAAATTTGTTATTTTGATGAGTAACCATAGAATCCAAAACTGGGAGACAGTTTTCTTTTTCAAGTTCCATGGTAAAACTTAATATTTGGATGTTGAGAATTCAAGTAAGACAAAAAAGGCTACAGTGAGAACTATCTCTAAATAAAACGAATGTATCATCGATGCAATGTTTGTAAAATACAGGCTAATATTCAACCGGGCACATTTCCAACCATCTTATTTGTGAAAAGCCATGAACATAGTAGCAAAGGTGGGTCCAAACGGGAGGCCCATTCCTAGCCCATCTAACTGCTGATAAAAAATATTGTCAAAAATAGAATATGAATTTAGAATAGAGAGATGCAGCAATGTTTTGAACAAAGATTTGGTTAAGCCAGGAACAGAATCGGTATGAGAAAACAAATAATCTAAACAAATCTCTATGGTCTCATGTAGCGGAATGTTGGTAAATAAATTCTCGACATCAAAGGAAGCCATAAAAAGATTATCAAAAAACGTTCGAATGAACGCAACGTTCATCTTTCGTGTGTATTTTTAGTTCAGACATATTAAACTCGCTAAGTAATAGTGTCTATTTTAAAAGTGACTATCCTTGCTATTTCATTTATAGTGCATGAATTATTGCTTATTGCAAACAGCACGGCCATAAATTCTAAATGAATAATTTCAATGCACAGAAATTGTTTTTTAAGCCGCCGCTGTGAAAAGCAGAAACGCACCGCTGATTATCGTCCGTGGCATACTCGTATATCCAGCCAAGCTTAGAAGAGCAGTACTTGCAAGACACGTCTCTCACCATGTGGCGACCTGTCAGCATCATGCGCGACTGCACTGGACTGGAATAAAGACATTATTTGTCAGGGGCATATTGATATTACAACTAGATTTTCAACATTATCCAAGACTACACAAAACTACAAAAATATAACATATTTTACATACCAAATCAGTAGTAGTTACATGATCAAAACCAAACCTCATTGAAAGAACCAATGTCAAAAATAGCTTTTGTGACAGTAATCTATGAACTAACTCTAGAGTCAAAGTAGATATCATGTAGAAGAATTGGTGAATATTGACACCAAATGTAGCTGTATTCCCAAATGGAATACTATTTAGATACACAACACACTACTTACAACTCCCCAAGCAAATATTTTGATAAACTGTATTCATCAACATAAAAAAATTTAATTCTGTAAAGCTATGGAAAAAATCATTGACCCATCTTCTAAGAATAAACACAGACTTCAATATACTTTCATGATCTGATTGCTACTTTAAACTGAAAACTATTAAAACTATTAAAATCTTTTTTTTTACCTTAACATTAAGACTAACCAAAGGCTTAATTTTCAATACAAAAAAAATGCATTCGGAAATGGTGGGCCCTGACCATTTGCAAGAGGTTATGAATCAAACCTTTCTTTTCTGATAGTGCCAATAACAGCTTATTTTGATGGTTCAAATACCTAATATTACCTAAATACTGTATAAAGAGCCCTGCCAAATTACTAAATCATCTCAAACCTTTTCTCATAATTTTTCAAAATATACATATAATACAAATGAGCCTAAGCTATTTTTGCAAAATATTGACATCCCAAGAACAAAAAGGAACTTTCTTTTACACATTAGCTTTCCTTCCATCTTATATATACAACATAGGGTTAAGAATGGCAGAGAAAATGAGAAAAAAATCCCTGATGTTTTGCAAAAAGGTCTCAGAACCTGTATGCTCAAAAACTACGAGAACATGTATTCTAAGAAAATTATACCAATTATATGAACCCATGACTATTCAAGCACCAACACTCCAATGCTTACTGTGTGTGAAAAAAATCAGCACTGCCATCAATCATTATTCACTGTAAAAGAAGTACAAGAACAGGAAAAGAATGCATAATTACCTGTAGATGAGGTTCACAACTGTACTGAAAAGAAAAGCTCTACCCGTGGCACCAGTGAAGCGAGTAGACAGGAGTGACTTCCTGTTTGTGATTGGAGTGCAGCAATCTGCACATGAGAACACTCTGCTGCCTCCTGGATGTTCAACGTAAATGCGGCCCATTCTGCTATTTATATTGTATTTTGGGAGTCGAAGCTCTTAAGCTTTTGGGCTTCAAATATGATCAAAAGAGTTACTAAACAATAGACATCTATTATTAAGAAAAATATGCTTATGGAACCCTTTTATTAAAAGTTTCTGCTCATGACCTTAGAAGGTTTCAATGTTAGATTCCACCTGGAACCCAAAGTGTCACAATAATGCTTTTTGATGCATTTAGGAAAGTATTCCTATTGCTGAACAGTCCACTGAAAAAAAAGCACATAACATGATTTAGATATTTGGTAAGATATTTAAGATATGGCACACAATGCTAGAAATAGCTAGGGAAATTTTCTTTTATGCAACAAGACTATAAACATGATGTTGGACTGGTGAAGTAATGTTTCATTGAATGTGAAGCTTATCCTTCAAATAGAAGATGGATCATGGTAAAAAATGGGAGTGCAATATATATATATATATTTTAATTTATTTAATTTTACAATCAATCTAGTCAAGAGGAACTAGTTATTCTACTATCTAAAATATATGCTCAGGAACAATTCTTGAGTGATTAAAAATAAAAAATAAATACTGCACATGGAGTTCACCATATCAAATTAATCTTGAGATCCCTCAACACTTTGACTGCAACAGATAAAACTGAAGTTTAATACTCAACTCATATTTAAAGTCAATTGTAGTAAGCAATATTAAAAATAGCAATCATTGACTGGATTGTGCCTTCATTCAGTTTTGATTAAGGGGATCTACTATGCTGGACTTCACCTAATGGTTCAAATCTCACTGTACACTTTTCTATTGCACCTAGGGGAACAAAAATACATTCAGATATGTAAAATACAATTCCAAACATATTTGTGGCAAAAAATTTTTCGATTTTTGCAATGAAAAAAATTATACAAAATTTTATGTACTTTCGCATAAAACACTACTCCTTCTACAATTTTCAACGTAAAAGCTTGATTTTGGTCCCATTCAACGCGGAAAGACTCCGGCCCCTCAAAAATGAAGCGTTTTTTTTAATTTAAGAAAAAAAATTCCTGATTTTTTGTTCATCGGAAAATTTAATATTACCTAATTTTAAAAATTTAGAGTCTTAGCATTTTTATTGCAATTATTTACACTCGAAAATGCATAACGATATATGAAATTGAATTCTGAACACATTTGTTCCTATAAAATTTTTCAATTGTCGCAATAGGAAAAAAAAAGTTAATGTGCAAACATACAAAATTACATAAATTACCTTAAAATGGTACTCCTACTACAATTTTCAACTTTAATGCTTGATTTTGGTCTCATTTGACGTGGAAAGACAGTGGAAACGAACAACGTAGAGTAGTGGAATTTTATTTGAATTCCACATTAGATTTGATGATGAAAAATCTGGTATTTTTGAAAAAAAAAAAAAATTTTCAACTACATTTGTTGTAAAAAATTTTCTACTTCAAAATTTAAAAAAAACACTTCATTTTCGAGGTGCCGGAGTCCTTCCGCGTCGAATGAGACCAAAATCACACTTCTAAGTTGAAAATTGTAGAAGAAGTTGGGGTTTGGAGGTAATTTATTAATTTTGTGTGTTCGCACAAAAACTTTTTTATTTTGCAAAAATCAAATAATTTTATATCAGCAAATGTGTTTAGAATTTAATTTTATACATCTGTATGCATTTTCGTTCCTCTAGGTGCAATAAAAAGGTGTTCAGTGAATTTTGAAAAATTAGGTAAGATAGGTGATTTCAGGGTAGTAGATCCTCTGAAGTATTTATAAAAATTGAGCAATTATGAAATTTGAGCAATTATGAAATTTGAGCAATTATGAAATTTGAGCAATTATGAAATTTGAGCAATTA
>JACJUY010000347.1:0-28919 GCA_014220935.1 Platorchestia sp. MABIK
TTATTCTCAGGTTTATTTCACTTGAACGAAAATTCACTCTCACACAAACGAAAAATTAATTTCACACATATTCCTGCTAGAATTTCTCCAAACTTATTTCACCGTTCCAATAAATAATTTGTTTTTTTGTTCTATATTCCTTTGAATATTTTATCACATGCAGAAAGACCTCGTAAAAAAATTTATCATGATATCTGCAAACGACATAAGAAGAATTTGCGAAGCCTTTAAAGAAGAAAAAATTGAAGACAACTTCGTAAAAGTTTGGGATTACTGTTCGTGATGCTTATGATTTGAGACGAAATAAGCAAGCAAAGGCGAAGAAAAATGAAGGATCAGAGGCCAGAAAAACAGAAGAAATGATACGCTTCATGAATGTTGAAAAATATCTGTCAACAACTCTTGTGCAACTCACCAAAATTATAATGAGTAGATTCAATGAATTCGTATGTGTTGCCACGATGAAGAACTGGTTGGATGGTGAACTGATTTTCGTCAAAAATTTGCTTCCAATGATTTACAATTCTAATGCTTCTGAAAGCAAAATTAAAAAAGTACAAAACCCTGAAAAATTATTTTAAGCTCGAGCAAATGGAAGAACATTAATTTCGATTCATGAATGGGAATTTCAACCTGTATTGGCGTCGGAAAAAATACAGATCTAAAATGGAGCAACATCATCAGTAGTTCTACCAAGCAGTAAAGGTGCAAATCTGCACTGCGTAGGAGCAATGACTGATTCAAGAATGTTTGATTTCACCACACGACTAGGAGCTTTCAACTTTGAAAATTTCAATGAACGAATTAAAGAACTCACCGACCTATGCGCTATTCAAGGGGTGGAGAAGCCAACATTAACGAATCACAATGTTCCCTGCCATGCACGCGGAGAGCCAATTGCAGAAGAACATAGAAATTTGTAATATTTTATATGAATTCTTCACCTTACTCCGTATTCTTACCTTTTAAATCCAATAGAACATGGTCGTAGTGTTTTCAAAAGACTCATTAAGCAGAACATGCACCAGAGTATGCATGAAATACTCGAAATGCAGTGTACTGGAAGAATTGGAATTACAAAACAACGCAGAAGTAAACTTGAAGAAATTGCGGAGGCGGCATTTGGGAAAGTATCTGGAAGTATGCTTGCAAAGTTCGCGAGCCATGTAGATTCCCAATGAAAACAAAATATTGATTACAAGTGTTTTTTCTAATAATGCATTGCACTTTTTTATGGTGATTATTCTTTATGTAATGCAAAGTGAAGTATAGTTTTACGACGTATTTGAATTTTTAGTAAATATACGCATATTTATATAAATAGTTACTTTCAGATGGCTCTCCTTATAAATGCAAAAACGTGTTTTTTGCGTGTATTTCCTTTTGTCATTAGGAGATATAGTAAAAAGTCCATCATAGTAGATTCTACGCTTTTAATTGTATCCATTAGATAAATAATAGATAGAAGTCATCTAATAAAAAATGGTTTGTATCTTTTTACTTTTTTGAATATGTAATCATGAGTATGCTTAATCATTATCACATGTGCAAAAATATAACTATTCGTATATCCTCGCTGGTTTTCGAGAACCTCTTGCTTTTATCTCAATGAAAAAAGGCTATGGCATCTGTACTATAAAGCAGAATGTCAATTTTGATGTCACGGTTTTCAATTCAGCACTAATATAAAATCATTTAATTTTGTAATTACATTGAATTAACTAAGCAAAAAAGATTATACATGTACATGCATTGGCGAAATAGTATGCATGAAATGTAAAATTGAAATAGGTGATGGTACAAGACAATACTGTTGTGTCAAATTGTTTTCGTTTATGTAAAATTGTCTTTCCGCTTGTGTAAATCGCTTCTTCGTTAGTATAAAATTCATTTTTCGTTAGTGTGAAATTAAATTTCGTTTGTGCGCAATCGAGTTTTCGTTTGTCTGAAATTGTTTCCCGCTTGCGGTAAATTTTCTTTTCGTTCATGTGAAATGGTTTTTCTGTTTGTGTGAAATTGAATTTCATCTGGGTGAAATAGACCTGAAAATGGAATAGTATTTTTCAGTATTTCATAAATACTTTGGTTTTTAAAATCGATTCAACAATACGGGAACTCTTAAATATTATCTTAGTCCTATTTTTAAAAATCCCCCTGTACATAGCACCAAAAATGAAACTACAAACATTTTCACTTCTGTGAATTTACAGTTAAATAATGAGTTCTAGAAACTCTAATTTCAAGCATTTGGCACGAGCTGACACGGCTTACAGCCGGCTCTACTGCAGAAGGATTGATTTACTGTAGATATACCGTTCTATAGTATTGTAATTACTATGAAATAAGTTTTGTGCTTTACTTAACATCTCAAACGTCTCTAATTTGAAAGAAATGTCTCTGTATTGAGCATGAATGTATTAGAATACAAGTACAGTTATTATGATAGATCCGTAAGAGAAATTCAATAGCCGTCTCTCATCACTCACTGACAAGAAACCTCGCTGAGCGACAAGAAACTTGGAACAGCGTTGCACTACTGACGCACCTGAATAGATCAGCGTCACTTGAACTAGACTAAAGTAGTATAACATGGAAGCTTGACGTTGTAACGAGGCAGTGCATCAGATGTCAAACATCAATGAAAAGCATGAGCCTATTCAGAAATTGCAGTCTGAACTAAATGTAGAAGCTGTAATTCAGTTCTCAGAAATGCAATAACGCCTGTCTTCTTCAATGTATCATGTTCAGATGCTCAGAAATACTTACACCTGAACCCTACAATTTTCATCACACCTTTGGAAGATGATACCTTGTTCACTCTGCTATGCTGTAAATATAGTTTGTCTCGAATCAAAATGCGGCGCATGAAATAATGTTTTGGCGCAAAATAATTTATACCTGTGAGTCTTACTCAAGAAATCCCAATAATTTACTCCCTTTAGTCTGACTTGGGAAAGTCTGTGCGTCCATTTGCTCAGGTTTTGCATTCAACTCTACGTCTATCAAAGCGGAAATTCTGCTTGTCAGGTAGAAATAGTAACACATTGAACTGTTTCAGTTTCCACATAAATTTGATGCACTCAGATACACCACGCCCGTAACGAATTATGAGTTGAGCGACAGAAATATTTTCAAGCAAAATTAAGAGACACGAAAAACAAGGCCAAATTTTAGTTCAAGGGAAAAAACCTGCGATGTAACTAAAACTAGGGTTCGAAGCTACTGGCAGAAAAATTATGCTGCTATTTTTCAGGTAAATTTGCATGCTTCACTTGAGTCATGGTTTCGGCCCGTGAGACAACAAGGGGCCTTGAGAAATAGTCCTTTTCTGATCCCGTTAGACAGGTAAGGTGCCATGTAAGGAGGCCATCTGAATGCCTGGAGTATCACCCCTAAATTAAGCCTGGCCTACATTTAGGTTCTGCAGGAAATAGTCGTCAGTCCGTTGAAGATTCAGGAGCCTAGTGAGTTCTCATCTAGCCGGTTGGATAGAGTCATGCGCTCCAGGAAAGAAGCCAAATGCTTCTTCTATATGTAGAGTGATGTCGAGAGACAGGTAAGTTCATACAAAGATCGTCCAAACAACGGTAAGACAAAAAGTAAGTGATGGGACAAGATAGCAATCTCTGATTTCCTATTTCACTTCAGTAGAAGACAACATCGTATGAGTTATGGTGAAATTTAAGGTAGCTGGATACAGAATGGCAATCAATAAAAGGCTACATTAATGGCTGAAAACTGGTTTCAAAACAATATTTCATTTCAAGTTATTTCGCTTAAATAGTGGTGATAAAACGTCTTCTAAGAAATTATACGATGGTCATGAATACATTCCCAGTGTCTTCATTGACTCAGAAGTGAAATATGGGTTGAATTGGCTGGGATTTCTAATAGAAGAAGCGCATTTCTCCCTTAGAAATATTTTATGGAGATCATATCTTGTTTAAATCTTTAAATTTCAAGAAATGAATACAGGATATCATAAAGTAGTTGGGAAAAATACCTATTACTGCAATGCAAAAAATTGCAGAAAATACATGATTATCATTCAGCGTGTCCTCAAAGTTATGAAAATGACTCGTAAAAATCAATCAATAAATCATCTTCCCTTTTCACAACATGAGTCATTCTGTTACAGGTACTGACTTTACTGCGGCACGCAACCGCTTCGCAGTACTTTGGCCTACTCACGTAAAAAATGCCTCTGTAAGGTTTCCAGTGTGGGTTGACGTTTTCTAAAAGCTTTTCTCTCCTGAACAGATGCGACACACAATAAGTGTGTGGGGTGTATATCAGGGTTGGAAGAGGCCATTCCTCCTTGATTTTAAAGCCAGGAACATCGTCCCTCAGCCATCCGTGAAACCGATGGGAGGTGTGAGCTGGGTCATTTTTTTGCTGAAATAAAAATCTCTTTTCTTGGAATATTATATTGCTAAAATTCTTCACCACTGGTCACTGGATATGGTCTTCCTAGTTTAGGTGTTTATTTTCATTGCGCCATTAACAAATACAAGGAGTTTTCTCGTTTGCCAATAAATATTTCTGATGTTTTTTGGTATTACTGTAACACTCTGTTCTTCTTGAGCGTATTTTTTCTTCAAACGTATCTGGAAGTCTACCGATTTTTCAATTTCAGAATACTGAGTTCTAAGTTTTTTTCATAGCTCCACGAACAAACTCTCTCGATATTACTGGCTCTGACACAATTTTTTTTCTGTGGACATCCCACGACTGGTTGTAATCCTTGGCACAATAATTTTTCAATTTTCTGCGTCGTTGAAGTTCTTGGATGGCCATCTCCTCCACAATCTTCAACATTTCCAGAATTATCATAAAGCAGTATTACATGGTAGACAAAATAATTGTGCCTCGATTTTAGAATTCTGAGTTTTTCCAGAGTTGTACTTGGTGGCGTTTCGTTAGATGATGCAAAGAGGCTGCGTTCGTTCAACTGTTCTCGGCGATACCACGAAAGTTATATCAGATAGCAAATTTTTGCAAGCAACAAAAGATAGGAAACATCAGTTACAACAGATTTAGAAAAAAGTTTAAGTTCATGTTAAATAAACTAGTATATTGATAAATCCACATCCGATCCCATCATTTTTGTGTCGCTCAGTATCTTCTGTAACTCAAGCGACGTCAGGAGCTACTGACCACCTTTTAAATAATCTTGAGGTGAAATTTTGGTATCGGTACGCGCACGAGTGATGAGAAACGGGGCCCCAGGAGCAATAATTCGCCGCCGAGAGAATGAAGCTGCAGTGTTCAGGAGAGCCCCAAAGAACGATGGTCTCGCCATTGAATTAGAGCCTTGTAAAATGCCTCCACGACGGAAGTAAAGCAGTAGCTCCAAAATTAGGAATATCTCCAAAAAAGGCATGGGAAGTAGCATTAACTTTAAGCTAATTAGCTGAATACGGAAGTTCATCAAAACATAGGCGACAACTCAAAGTAAAACTCCAATGTTAACTCCAGGAGAGCCTGCCTGTATACCAATCCCTCGTGGATAGAATCCAAAAATTAAATGGAACTCTTGATAGTACATACTCTTAACAACTACAATATCTCCTGAACTCGTTTCATACAATTTTTGTTTGTGCAATTTTTGCGAATTGCCTCCAATGCTGTTATAATAATTGTACGAATTTTCTTTAGAAGTGAGATTTTTTTCCGCATTCAGTAAATGGGCTCTAATCTTCGTTCTTTTTTTGAAACTTTCTTCGCCAAATCAACAGAAAAAACGTAACCTTTCGGATGATACGAAATTTCTTTTACCTGTGTCGATTAACAACAATTTCAACAGCTTTAACTGGAAAACTACCCCTTACTTTTCAGTTCAAAATACAGCGCACGCGCTTTAGGTATATTCATTTATTAAATTTTCTTCGAATCTTAATACTCGTGATTGGTTATCACTTATACATGTTTTCAAAATAGAAACAAAATTTGTCCCCCACACTCGTCCCAGTAATAAAACTGTCGACTCAGTTAATTAGTTTCACAAGGACAATGCGCGACTTCGTTAAAATTAAACTTTACTTGAGCATGCTCGGTCTTCAACATTGCAGTTCCGTGCGCTTCTTGAGCTATCAGAAAACCTCACACGAATAGCAAGTGAAAAATAATTAAAATAACATATCAAGGATGATACGCACAAAATTCAAAGATTCATTAAAACATGAAAAAACTATATCAATGATTAGTCAAATAACAGAACTCCAATTACGTTATCAAACCTTGACTAATGAATTGAAGTTAATTAGACTGAATCATGAATAGAAGTTTCAAACGACATTTCACAATCCTATCGTGTAGAAATAGCTCTTATTCAGACGGAATAACACAAACTCTTGATATGTAAGCAGATTACAAACTCGTCGTAGAAAGAAGACAGTGGAGTATACTTTTTTGCATTTACAAGCAATTTTGGATATGAATTTCAATAATTCTATCAGTGCGAGAGCGAATAGCGGTGGTAGCCAAAAAGTTGGTCTGCCATTAGTTATTGGCAATGTGCCCTCAGTGGGTACTTGGACAGTTGGCTTGCTTGACTAACACGTTATCAACAACAAATCTCTCTCTGCACTACCCGAGTTTCAAATTTCATCAAATTTACTACCTAAATTTCAACATCTAGCAATTTTCTCCTGGGTTTTATCACCGACCGAATTTGCTAGATTGATTTGAGCCTTGGCTGACTTGAAGTTGTAGCTCTTCTACTGTCTAATCGTAAGATGTGGGCCAGGTGCAGTCTTTCTGACACTTCATCTGCAGATATCCCCGACTTGAGCGCTTCAGTACTTTATGATCAATAGCAATAACAAATATCCGTCGGAACAAGTTATCATAGGCCACCACAGATGACGACTATTAACCAAATAAACCATGACGCTTTTTCAACATGAAGTATTTAAACATGGAGCATAGATTATCGAACTGCAGTCAAGTTAACCTTCTAATTTTTTTTTTAATTTGAGCGAAGCAAGCTTTGATAAACAGATGAACTGCAATACTCAGCCTCAGAGACATTCATTTTTCTGAAATTATCTCTTAATTTCAGACTTGAAAGCTGAGCACACAGGAACAATATATGAATCTCTTGCCGTAAAATTTTCAGTGGGAAATTAAACTGCAAGACATTTTATCTAAGAGCAATTTTTTCTGCTCACGCGCGAATTTTGAGAACCGCCAATGACGTGACGTAACTTCCAACGTTCAGATGCGAAGCAAAATTGGGCATAATTAACTATAACTGAACTGCACACCGGTAATGCATATATCTTAAAGAATACCATTTCAGTATTGAAATTAATGTCAAATCCTTTCAGAACAGTAGAAATTACTTAATAGGATTACGATAGATTGACAGACTTCATAGGTTATATGTTTTTAATTTTCTAAGCAAAATATTCGAACGTCCAAATTGTTTAAACATATTTTATTTCGTATCGAAAGCAAGCCCTCCACGACAGGACCCAAATTCCTGACAAAATAATCGTATTTTCGGTCAACAACTTCAAACAAAAGCTTAAAATAGCACTTGATGGGCGGAAAAACTTTGCGTCATTACCGAAGCCAAATTTTATGATTGACGCACGAAATAAGAGTTTTCAGAGCCGTGAAATCACAAGATATTCTTGAAAATTTTGTTCAATGGGAAAAGTTGGAGCTTTTGCACAAAATAGCATTGAAATAAAATGTTGGCTTCATTAACTTCATTTTTCATTCACTTTAAACTTGCCATCAAAAATATTTTGAGAACGTTAACTCGGGACTTCAATTTTCCCATCGGTTTTTAAGTCCTTGGGCTCCGAAGCATTGATTAGATAATCGCTTCCTAAGCTCGGTCGAGCATGAAACAAATAAAATGTTCCATGTTTCAGATTAATTAATGGTAGGGATATCTGAGCAGTAAAGACAATTTTCGTAAAATTTGAACAATGACTTCAATTTCAGCAATTTATCAACAGCAAAGTAGGATGTATAAAATGCTGAACGCAGTAATTGGCAAGCAAAAATAAATATTTCACTCGAATTTTCGTAACTTTATCGAAATCGCTTGGGAAAGCCTTAGCAAATGGCTCATTATAAAATCGAGTTTGCTCTTCATCTTGGCAGGAAGCGGAGCTCGGAAGCTACTCCGGGAGCTGATAAATGACCCAAAACCTTATGGTCGGGTCTGTCGAGACTCTTGAACAAATGCCTCCCTTGATTTCAGGAGCTCAACGCTCGGTTCGACGGGAGGCTCTTTGTAATCTCACCTACGATGGCGCCACACTTCAGCGGTAACACTTTTACATAGGAGGAGCGTTTCCAGCAAGTCTGTCCAGGATTTACACGCGTGAAGATTTGACGAATACTGCAAAAAATCGACATCAGAATTTCACACCTTCCAAAAAACAACAGCCGATTTAAACCGCATCTGTTCGAAAAAAAAATTTTCAGCACTATCTCCGAGCAAGAAATACGCTTACTTTGATTAGTAATAAAACACACATGTAATTGCATCACATATCCCCTCTGATAATATTTTGATACCTTGGCGTTAGACTGCTGAGTTACTGCATACGGTAATTTGGCGCAAATAATCAAGTTCATTTTCTATTTTAGATAATGAAATCGTCAGTCTACGAAAGTTACATGTCCACTAAACGACTGTAACAACGAAAATATTTAGAAGTTAGCATCTTGGTCACAAGTTAAAATAGTTGTATGACGGAAACAAAAGGCGAATCTACAAGTTCACTGTGCGAAACACACATAACACTCTAAGAAATCATCGATTTTTCCCGGGAGCGGTGAACCTTTACGATTTTTTTTGCCGGCAAAAATAACCCCGGTTGAACGAGAGGGCCTGCGAATGGTTCATGAAAACTAGGAATGAGCATTCCCAGCTGACTCAACAGTAATCTCTTCAATTTTCAAATTGAATTTTGAACCCGCAATGACTTAATGGTGAATAAACGCAATTTGAAGAGCATTTTCCATTTCCTCCTCGAGCGAAGTTTCGAAAGCAGACTTAGCTTCGCATCCGTGTCTCGAGGATCTCTAGCACCCATAGCGATGTCAACAAATTTAAGATCAGCCGTCACCGTCACTATTCCAGCATCAACAGCTGCAGCAGCAGCAGCAGCAAAGCACGGCAAGCTGGAGAGCAAGAAAGTAGAGCCAGAACACTTGTGCGCTACCCAAAGTTTTGCCGAGCTCGTGATTGCGAGTTGGGTAAATTTGACGTCATATTCAGCGCAGAAAAGGGGCTCAGAACTTTTCAACGTGGTCTGTCAAAGTAAAGGAAGAAGACGCACCGTCGGCATGAACGGCGGAGGAAGCAATCGCGGTTAGCATTGATATGATCAACGGAAGAGTTTGAGCCGCAGTTCCAGAGGCACCAGAAAAAAAGGACGACGAACAATAAAAATTAATCGATGATAATTTGCTTGAAATGTTGCGCAAACATTTTACATAATCAGCTATCCTCCAATATGATCTTAAAATGGCAAATGTATTTTTAAGTGCCGGTATCAATGTATTGTAGATTTCACTGAAAAGTACCTCCTAATAGAACACACCATTGAAAGTACACCGTTGAATTTCGAAAATGAAAAAGAGCTTTCAGGAAAAGAAATCATCAAAAATAAGCCACCAGAAGAAAGTAACATAGACACTCATTAGTGTTAATCAGCGGGCGTTCGCTGAGTATTTCATTTGTTCGAGTGTTAATTTGCTTATGCGAGCCTATGTAAAAATGAATACTTGATGAACTTGAGTTACACTATGCTGCCTACGCCAATGACCTCCGCAGAAAACCGTTAAAGTGACCGTCGAGATGATTGTGACAAGCTAGCGCACAGTCCGACTTCACCACCAGATAAATATACATTTGGCATAATTTCGCCGCCAGGACTGCTGTAAATTAATAGTTAGACAAAACTACGACAAAACTGTCTCGTTTCCACAACTTCCTGGTTGAGCAAAATTTGAAAGTGATTTACTTGCAAGCCCACAGCTGCGGCCACAGGCCAGGCATGATAGCGTGCTCAAACGACAGTAGCCATTGAAAAGAAAAATAATCCTTATTAACTTCATGACAAAATTAAAAAAATTTTGGCCCCTTATATTTTTCGTAAATCAGTAAAAACAATAAAATATTTTTTTTGCAAGGAAGGTAAGGAAAAATCAGAATAGTAGGTAGAGAACGTCTACGAAATGATTAATGTGGTATTCCTCTCGCCGAAGACGTACACGAGGTTTCAGAATTGAGCTTGATTATGGTAGCGCGGCATTAGAGCCCCATGTACGAATTGCATTTGTGAAAGCCAAAAAAAATCAAAGCACACGTTTGTTTGTGCTCTATCGGTGCATTCTTCAGCTATTTCAACAGTGTATTTGATTAAATCTATTAAAGTGACGTTACAACAAAATGACGGGCTAAAATTTTACAACGGCGACTACTCAATGATCTATTAGCTAGAAGCCATTGTCATATAAACGAGTGTATTCGGATGAGTGTTGGAAATAGGTTTATGCTTCAACTAAAATAACATTCTACATTAGCACCAGATCCGGCCATCACAACTCCCTTTTGGCGCGCGCAGAGGTGCAGTTGGCAGCGAACATTTTTTCATTGATTTAGCAACGCTGCGTACAGTTTTTTTCTGGCCAAAATTCTCCAGCTTTAGCTTTTTCGAAAGAAAATTGAAGCATGTAAAACTCTCAGATTTTGACCTGTATAAAACCACATCGCCTAGCCAAACTACTCCAAGGAACTAGTGCTGCGAGCTGTTTCGTTGTGATGACTCAAATTGCTTGGAAATTCGGTCTCCGACGATCCACTCCCATTGCAGAACAGCAGGAAAATTAGCCTTCAACAGCACAGCCATGCGAGGCTCACCAGCAGCGCTGTCTGCCACGCTCAAGCGGGACGTGAAGGTTGCGTCAGGCTTTGTGCGAGCTGCCGTCGTCCTGCTAGACTTCGCCCTCGAAACTCTGACGGTCTTCAAAGCTTCTAATTATTGACTCGAAGTTAGGCCGTAAAACGCTAACAAGCTGCGCTAATTGACACGAATATCCGATAACGTAGCGAAGTTTCTCGCAAGAATCAATAAAAGACATCTTCCAAGCACAAGGCGAAGGACGAGTGGTAAAAACTTTGCCGAACGCTTCTCGCACAAACACGTGGAGTAAAAATTTCAGCCTTTTTTTTAAATTGAGGAATTCATGTTGAGGAGTAGGAATCATGTTGACAAATGGAAATAAAGAACATAAGGAAATAAGAGTCATTCAAGGGGTGACAATTTCGAGTTCGGAGACAAATTTCGAAATGATAAAATATAATACATGGGCAAGGAAATATTAACGTTACTACTTCTCAATAGCGCATCTATAAGACATTTTTTTCCTCAAAAGCTGTTAACAAAAAGTTTTACTATAACAGATAATTCTCCAATTGTGACAAATGGAGACTTTTATTATCAGAATTAAAGGACATGATCATTCAACTTGAAGCAACGGCTTCCAACAAGTATTCACCAGAAAGAAAATTAATTTTCCTTAACGAGCATTGAGCACCGATGGAAGAGAAGCATCATAAGGATGGGCATAGAACAGGACTGGCCGAGGCAGGAAAACAAGAGGACGCTCTCCATTTAAGATCTTGGGCCAAGCAAGGCTCGCACTAAGAGGGTGCATGTCTCAACAGAGCACTATTGTAGCACTAATACGAGCGACGTTACAAGCGTTATGCCGCATCTAGGCCCTCAGCGGCAATAACGCAGCACAAGTGTTGGTGGGTCTGAATATCGCAATAACATTAACGCAAGCTCAGAAAACGTAAGCTGGTTAAGGCACTCTGAGCAGAAAATATAGATACTTGAACCAAGCGTGCCTGGGCACTAACACTGTCGAGAACACAGCGAGTAGTGATCACGAACAGCCATCGCGAGCAAAATGTCTCCATCGATAAGAAGAAACAAAAATAGCAACAAGCTATTTTACACTTTGACTGCGGTAGGAGACACTGCAGTTTAATATTCAACTCGAATTAAAAGTCAGTTGTAAAAAGCAATGTTGAAAATACTAAACATTAGCTGGATCGCGCCTTCATCTAGTTTTAATTAAGTATTTATGAAATTTGAGTTTGCGACTCCTGGGCAGTTAGCAGCGTTATGAAAATCCCCTCCGTGGCCTCCGGTGACTCACGTAACAGTCAAAGTGTTATGGTTAGTCTCGTGAATAGTGTAGACTGTAGAGTTTACGCGTATCCATATTTTTGTAGGTTACCATATCGACATTATTTTTCAAGAAAAACTCTAATTACAAAACTTGAATGATTCCACGAAATGTTTTAGACCTAAATTCAAACATCGTCTCAACATAATAATCAAATTGAAAGTCAATTCTAGTCTCGATTCTTAACATTTCTATGCTCGCAGGATCAACGAATGAAATATACTGAAATGTTCTCTCAATTCATTCTGTCACAAGTCGTTAATGAGGCCATAGCAATCAATGGTCTAAGGCTCCCGCACAAGAAACTTGTACAAACTACCTGACGCCTAACTGGCTCGAGGACCCTGGGAAGTACAGCACTTTCGTTAATGCTGAAGTTTGTCAGGTATAAAGCCTTGAGACTTCCTTAAGATGAACTGCATTGCACATGGTAATATCAGGGATAAAACAAATAGTGGTGGCCCAATTTCAAAATTTCACTCAAACATGTCATGCATTCGAACCCTTACAACACTACTTAGAAAAAATAAACTAAGCTTACCGCTCAAATTAGATAAGAACCTCTATTGAGTAAATGAGATAAAAATTGAATTGTAATGAAAAATTCAGTTAAACATTTTGCATAGAAACAAGGAATGCTTGATTATTTTAGCGTTTTTCGGTCGTGACGGTACTAGAACCTATGTATTTATCTTTTACCAGCAGAATATTTCGACGAACTTTATGATTATTTCTCTAGTATGTGGGTAGGGATATGAGTGTAATTTTAATAACAGCGAAGTAAGAAATTTAGGAAGCCAGTGTGAGTTATGGTGCGGCTGCGGTGAAGCTACAGCGGCCAGGTCCCGCGGTGGCGGCGGTGATAAGCAGGCGCAATTTAGCCGCTTCCGCAGGCCAGCAGCTCAGACTTCGCCGCGCGCCACCAAGTAAAAACGACAATCAAGACTGAAAAACCTGCGGATTGCGGAGGAGACCGTGCCAAGCCTTAGTAAAGAAAGTAACTCCAAGCGGTGAGGTCACTTCAAACTTGGAGGCACGAATTGTTCTTACCGGTCAAAAAAAGTCATGATACACTCCTGGAAGACGTGCTACCACAGGGTATCACTTTTCTAATGGAAAGGATGAATGTTCATTTGGGGGACAAACAGGCTTTGAAATGAAAATGCGATTCTCTTTTTTATCCGCGTAAAAAGATTTTTTCATTTGTAGGGAATTTGGCCGCCAACTGAGCACTTCTGTGTTTCATTGTGCAAGTGCGTCTGCGCGCGTGTTGTGTCGTGACCGGCACGTAGGACTACGCTGCTCAGCTTGCGCTGTTGAACTTTAAGAGCTTCAGAGGTGGGTAACAGAGGCAGAGGCGTGGAATTATCTTTTGTATTATTTTCTTTTTCTGTGTGTTTATGATAGTGTTTCCCATAATCCTCAGGATTAAGAATCAGTTCTCAATTCTACAATCCCTGTCTCTGTGCTTTAGAAGTGTACAAAGCAAAATGTTTACCCTGAGTGCACTTCAAGAAGACCTCTAACTGAATAAGTTTCATTTTCTTGTTAACACAAAAACGGAAGCAGCAAATAATAATTTGATCGATAGACAATATCAAGAAATCAACTTGGACACGAAAACTCGTTCATAAAACGGAAAAAATAAGGTCACTAATTTTCCAAAACCTCATCGATGGTAAGTCACTTTGAATATAAATATCGGGGCATCATACTCATAAACTGAAGAGTTGGTTCAACGTCTTATTTAGTACATCAAAATATTTTGGGCAGCATTTTTAGGGACGTTTTAGGCGACCTCTATCAAGCGTTTTGTCTCATCATGAACAGGATTTCAAAGGGAATTATTTGTTAGACCAATTTCACTTATATCTAACCTAATAATACCCGTTGGGTGTTTATTTATGTATATATTTAGATAATTGCTTTATATCAGCTTCTTAAGAAACAAAGGATATTTTTTTATTTGTTTGGTATCCGTTACGCTTTCGTCTGAGTTTGCGGTATCATGGATACCGAATTCCTAAGTGTAACATTAAAAGATCGCCTATACATGCATTGATATGTTTGGCATTTTATCAGGATAGGTTCGATTACGATAGGTTTGGTTATGTTAGGATAGGTTTGGTTAGGTTAGGATAGGATAGGCTTGGTTAGGTTAGGTTTGGTTAGGATAGGTTTGGTTAGGTTAGGATAGGTTTGTTTAGGTTAGGATAGGTTTGTTTAGGTAAGGATAGGTTTGTTTAGGTAAGGATAGAAAAAGTTAGCATAGGTTAAGTGATGTTGACGGAATTTTGTCCCGGGTCCAGCTTTAACGAGGACATCGTCCGTGGAATTTCCACAGGTCCTGGTACTACCTAATAATACCCTTGGGCCATTGGTTTGGAGTCCGCTTTTTCCATTTCTCTGTCACAATCATGAGGATAGTTAAAATAACCGTATCAATGATACGAGCTTCACCAGTGCGTAGGTACAAGAATATTTTTATCACGGGTGCTGTTTTGATGGATATATTTGTTCGTCATCTACATCTGGAAAATTTGTTCAAAAAAGGTATTGAATCACGTAATTTTTGACGGGCCGTGCACACTAGTAACTTAATAAAAATCGAACTTTAAATCATGTAAATGTCACTGAAGTAGGCGAAACAAAAAAAATCATTCAGTTAAGGAACAAATACGACAGATTTAGGGAAATTAAGCATTTTCCCAAAGAAATTTGAATTCAGGAAAATATGCGTCTGTCATCTTAACCATGCAGTGGCATTCTGTTAATATTGATTCACATTTTTTGTTGAAATAAAAAATTAGACAAGCTATAGAAATTTATCCTAGTTTTCCGACTAAATCTATCTGTTTTCTGGGTAAAATGCAAGCAAACCAAGCGAAATTGAAGACATTTCAGCTTACAACATCAAGACGAATATTTTTGAGAACGGAGAATACAGCAAACATCAAACTAAAGCTTCTGCATCAAACCTCAACATGAACTTCACTGTTAGGCAACTTCTCATCAGTTAAGAGCTCACTATTCGAGCCATGTTCCTCTCTTTGGAGCAGAGCACAACTGTGCTTGAACTTCTTTACTGTGGAAGTTCTTGAACTTCTTTACTTCCACAGTTATTTCACTGTGCTTGAACATAAACTGTGGAAGCATCCGTCAGGTGGTGAACAGACAGGGTTAAGATCTTCTCGCGACCTTACGTCCTACCGATGTTATCGCGCCCCAAACTCGGCAACTCTTTTCCACACAGACCTTCAAGCTTTCCTGGCCTATCTGGAAGCGAGGTATTTTTAGCTCCATTGAAGTTGTATCTGTTATGGAACGCCAACTTCTTTCTCAATTTAGAACACAGCTCTCTAGTTATTCAAAACACCCGACTGTGCAAACATTCAGATTCTAGTTCGTCGTCACGTTCAAGAGCTGCGAAACCTCTGCGGCAGACTTTCCCGTCTGATTAAACACTATAGCAGGAGAGGCATACATTTCACTTCGAACATTTCACGGAATCATACACCTCAGTTAAAAAGTTGAAAATAATTTCAGAACAAACACTTAATATGCACACCCGTGGTAAGAAGAAGGAACCCTGTACAGACATGACGATGCGTCTGCAAATGATGTGAAACTTTTCGGTGGTGTCTTGCTGTGTGAATTCATTGTTAATTCACTCATGAATATGGGAAACGAAGTATAGAAATGGTTGTAAACTAACTAGGGTTGGTTTTATAAAAAAAAATAAATTACCGGATTTGGTAATACAAATAGTAATGAATCTAAAATGTCACAATCTTTATCTTTTCCGATTCCGGCAGATGCAGGACAAACTCACCATACGTGTGAGCTAGCAAAGCGTGATTTACAACTGCAAAGTAGTTCTCAGATCACACAAATCAGGGCATCGCACGCACTGTGCAGCTAGAGGTCCACATTTCCAGGGAATTTACAGAAGCTACGTCCAAGAACAATTCATGCAAATTTGCCTCGATTAGGCTGACCTGGCCAGTTTCTCAGCCGTTGTCTAAAATTTAACTTAATCGTTAAATGCGACGAGATACCAATTCAATACATGAAAACTTATCAGAAATAGAATTACGATAAAATGATTATGTTAAAGTCACTCGTTCCATCAGCAGCTACTGTGTCGTAATGAAAGTAAAACTGAAAAGGGGGGATATTTCAGCAGTGTGATTAAGAAGTTCGCAGGGACAGTGCTTGCTTGGAAAAAATTTCGTTATGAGAAATAGAAATTCCGATTTTTAACGAATAGAAACGAAACATTTCTATAAAAAAGTTGTACCTTCATATTGCTTCATTGGCAACAAAACGTTTATTAATGCGGAATCAATTTTAAATTCTGTTAGGGGTATTCAAATTAAACAAGTTCAGTTGAATTGGAAAACTAAGAAAATTTTTCTAGAAATTAACTTTATCGATGGCAACATGTGCATCCGTATTTCATTAACTAATGTACTCTGCGTCGACGGGACAAAATATCTGAAGGAATAAATACGGTTGTGTTCCTATCAATTACGAACGTACACACGGCCAAGTTTGAACATGCACTCGGGATGAAATTATTCTTGAATATTTCGTCATAAAAAAGAATGAACGTGAAGCTTTACTCCTGGTTAATTCGATTTTATTTTCCGAAGTAAAAAAAAAGGAGGATGTTGGCGATTTACGTCACAGTATTCTTAGACTTCCAGTACATATTTTACCGATCGCCTGTCTCTATTACCAGAGACCTGAAGAGGCTGGTCACGCCGCTTTTTTCTTAGGCAGAGCAAGTACCCTTGTTAGAAAATTTTCAATGCTCTATCGACTGCCCATAAAAGTGGCCAGGTTGTTCCTAGACTTCAATTCATGGTTCACAAAAAATCTGAGCTGGGATCACACAAATTTCACAAACAAAATGCCGCTAAATACACAACGTAATTCAAGTGTTGCAGAAATGTGGGGGCTTGAAAACTCTTACTACTGGTTACTGTTTACTCGGTCCAAATCAATTTCGAAGAATCAAAGAAACAGGTTATGCTCGAGTGACTCGAATCAAAAAGGCTTGACGCTAGGAAGTTCAGAAAACTACGCTGCAGCAGGATGCTCGTTGGATCCTAAAAGAAATATATATTTATATATTG
Source organism: Platorchestia sp. MABIK (assembly GCA_014220935.1). Lineage (NCBI taxonomy): Eukaryota > Metazoa > Arthropoda > Malacostraca > Amphipoda > Talitridae > Platorchestia > Platorchestia sp. MABIK. The sequence continues at coordinate 17,373 of JACJUY010000347.1, forward strand.
ACAACATGCATTTGCAGTGCTTACCAAACTTCAATTAGGAAAGCTTGCACTAAATAATTCGCTAATATATGCAACAATTCCTCGCACACACAAACAAAAAAAATTAAATATTCTAGATAAGTAACTATGCGATTTTCCAAATGAATACTGTCTGACAAGGACTCTGCATGTTGCTGTAGGCCTCTCAGAACTGCTGCTAGGGCATTTCGTACGATTTCATATTTGGTTTCAGTCAGAAATGAACATGAGATCAACAGAAGTACACAGTGACTACAAACTATCAGCCAACCAACCCGCGCATTGAAATACCATACTTAACTGAGAATGAGCAAGTCAGATCAGTCTTGAGGTTAGATTAGATGTTAGTTTGAGGCTCCTTAACCTTTAAAAAGAGGAAGAAGGAAGGCGCCATTTAGTGTGAACTTAAGGGAACGCAGAATCTATATGCTAAAGAAGAAAGTTGTAGGCGCTAAAACACAAGACGGTAGTGATCCGCAAAAAGATCAAAAACATTTCATTTCAACAAAAAGACAGCCTTCATGATTCTCAGCTTGGAACCACAAATTTTCCCCCTGGGAGCGCTAATTCTCATAGATGGAATAGTTTCCTTCTCCTGGGGTGTTCGCTTTCAGATGATAGTTCAGCAAACAGTAGAGCATTATTTCAATAAACTATAGCGGACGAATTGAAGGCATCAGGTAGCTCAGATAACTCCTGCTAAACCAATATTTATTGAGAGATTACAACAGATGAGTTCGTTTCCACTGCAGGCGTTCGACATATCACTACGGGAGAGACACCTCGTGCAGGATAAAGAGCTCAGACCACGGCCGGCTCACCAATAGCGAGGGCAGCGTCGCTCATTTGAGTCACGGCCCGCTCCCGCCATGCAAATGAAGGGGAGGAAATTTTTGACGGAATTTTTCTGGCGGCAGACACTTCAAAAGAACTGGATCATGGATAAGTAATTAGGGCCCGTGTTTGGGCTATGCTTTTCAAATTCATCAGCGTTGCACTGCATCGAACTGGAAAGTAATCCCTGAGTTATGTAAATTCTACACAGCAATGCCAAATTATTCTACTAGAATTAATTCAAATTTTTTTAAAACGTTCTTTGTGCCACATCAGTAGTAATTAAAGAATTTTTCAATCGCTTCATCATTACGTATTAATGTAATGTAAATGTGCAAACTGAAATCTGTTCATTGAATACAAAAATCGGGAACTTGTTAAACATTCAATAATACTTCCACACCATCAGAACTATCGTTGTGCTCATCCTAAGCATCTGAGATAACAAATTTGACTGAATGATGCTATAATTAATGGTCCTAACTCATCAGCTACGCATCAAAAACATTGGTGACGCCTCATCAAAGAATTATTTGCAATCTAAGAAACAACGAAAGTATTGAGTGAGTTCTTTCGCTTTTAGTTAGCAAACTCATGTTTGCCGTCCAGAGCTGCACTCGACAGGAAGCTGTCGGTTGCGCTGAGTCACATCTATTCAGCCACAGCTCGTTACCAGCAGGCATAGCCTGATTTTTTGACAATATGAATGGAAATACACACATTCGCCATAAGTGCTGGAAATAGATTTCAATTCAGTTTAGATACCATCAGCTTTTCAGCTCTTTAGTCAATGAAACGGCAGCTCCGATGAATAACGCATTTTAAATAAAAAGTCAAATTTTGAAGTAAAAATCATTAACTGACGTCAAAATGAAGTAAAATGTCTAGCATTTAGGCATAGTCTGAAACCTAACATCCAGGAGATGAAAACCGTCTTCATCGCTGATTTTTTCCACTCTGCCTTTGATGATTTCCCACAATTATTTGAATATCTGCTACTCAATGAGTTTGTTTAGATTATTAGATTATTAGTTAGTTTAAAGCCTCCCAATCCACAATAAATGAGATCCAAAGAGAGGAAGGAAGGAGGCACCATTCAATATGGAGTTAAGGGAACGTGGAATCTATGCAGAAATGGCAGATTAGATTATTAGTTTATTAGTTAGTTTAAGCCTCCCTATCCTCAACAAATGATATCCAAAGAGAGGAAGGAAAAAGGCACCATTTAGTATGGAGTTAAGGGAACGTGGAATCTATGCAGAAAGGGCATAGAAACAGTAAGATGAGAAAGAAGTTTATGAAGCAAGATCAACGTTGAAGAAGAAAGTAGTAGGTGCTGAAAAACAGGACAGCAGTGAACCGAACAAAAGATAGTCCTTAACAAAACAAAAACATTTTATTTCAACAAAAAGAAAGCCTACCTAACTCTGAGCTCGGGCCCTCACATTTTCCCCTTGGGAGCGCTGATTCCCATAGATACAATAGTTGCATGTATCCCCCTGAGGGGGCCCTCACACATTTCCCCCTGGGAGTGCTAATTCCGATAGATACAATAGTTGTATCCGCTTGAGGGGAATGAGTTCGATCTCACAATGAATTGCATCTTATACTTTCCCCAGCTAATGCCCAAAGTTTACCCACATAAACGTGAGATTTCAAGGCCCCTCAGAGGAAAAAATTGCTCATGCCTAGGTCTAAAGAGAGCGGAGGCCAAAGCACATCTCTTAACCAGGAAATGATGTGAGCGGAGAAAGAACCCCGAGGCAAGTCTTTGAATATTATAGTGGTGTGAGCTGTTGTATCATCTCATTAGAATCAACTTTTGTTCGTATTTCGCCCCCTCCTACGCAACTCTCTCCAAAAATGTCTGATCGTTTCAGAGTAGCGTTCAGAATTTACCGTCACTGTTGATCGACCATGCCCTGACAAGCGAGGACGGATGTCACTCGAGATCAAATACTACTCGTGTGCAGTGAGCGCTTGCGGAGCTGTCAGAGAGTCATTGATGCCCAATACTGACAGTCCTGAAGGTTTATTTTTCCATTCAAATAAATGTGAGGTACAACTAACATCAAAATTTTCTCTTCGTTTCCCAGTTCAGAAAGTTGCAACATCAATAGAACCAACTATTCACGATTTTCAAAATCCATTTCATTCAAATGCTGCGTAAACATGCCTTTCATAAGTGAAAATAGAACTCGGATTTAAAATTTTCTTACAGATTCATGCCCCATGCACAAAGCAATCAAGAGCTACCGAGCAGATTAACATGGACTCTGTAGCAGCGTCGCCCTCACCCTCTCTATATTTTCTGGTGTTCTTCGTCCGAATTGGCCCAGGTAGTTGGTTACCTTCACATCAACGATCCTGTTGTTCTTTAGTTCTTGATCCATTCTCTAAATCTTCAAACACCCTTCAATGTTGAAATGACACCGAAAAGAAGTCAAGTGGATATCACTGACTTGCTTTGTTCCACTAAACTTGTACGCCAGTATGTAGCGTTGGTGCATCCACGGTATGGTATGCCTTCGCAAGCTCAATGTCATCAACTTACTCTGCTACCATCCCACTGACCAGAACAGTTCATTAAAAAACGCCACATTCTTCGTGGTCATCTTGTTTGACAAAAATGCTCGTAATCAAAATAACACAACTTAGGAATACTTTTTAATAAATAAAGTTTCCTCGTCATGCGTCAAACAAAAAACGAATTAAATTCGAAGGTGAGAGCTAAACTTGGGAGATTTTCATTTACGACAGCTTCTTAGTGAAATATTTCAGAATTTAAAGTTAAAGGACAACTTCACCCAAAATAACAAAAATATATCAGTTTACTGCAACTTACTCGGTTTGTTCGATCACTACTATCGAAGTCCCTTTAACGTCGACATTGAGCAAAACAACAGCTCACGCGCTGCTGTTCCGTAAGCCATGGAGTGCTTTAGTTCTCGCAAAACAACCCTCCATTTCACAGGGACTCAAATAACACAATCACAGACGTGAAAATAAGGGAACATTTTAGTGGTCGCGCAAAACTGGAGCAGTTTAAGCCCCAGCCTGCGAGATACTGCAGCGGTGCATGAATGCTGAAATCACAGAGGCGAAGCAAACAGACCTTCAATTACCAGAGGCTTGGGGTGTTTGAAAACGGGATTAAAGATCGATTCGCTCCGGTAGACGAACTCAGACTTGAGTGCGTGAAACAAAAATTTTCATATTCATATTACGAGGGATTAGTGATAGTTTCTCCAGCAAATTGCATCGATATTGCCAGCGATTCTCGGTTTTTCTAAGTAGGGAGCTCAATATTAACACTGACTTCGATGCTGGTCACTGAAGGGGGATGCTGGTGGTCACTGAGCGGATTTTCATAATTCTGCTGACCGACCAGCAGCCACAAACTCAATTTTCAAAAATACTGAATGAAAACTAAATGAAGGCACGATATATAATGTACGTTATTTTCTAAATTTATCTCTCAAATTAGCTTTAAATTCAGTTGGATTTTGAACTTCAATTTAACGCAGGCAGCGCGTTAAGCCATTGCATCCTGAGGGCATCTTCAGTTTCAAGTTGGTTTGTGAGTTCACACCAGAGCAAACACTTGCCAATCAACGTAATTTGACTTTAAGGTCAAATATTTAGGATAACTATTGTTAAGTTCAGGATAATTATCACCATTATAATATCTCATTTTATCATACAACGAAAACTATTTAGCTGCAATTCGATATTAATTCCCACCGATATTATGCTACGAAGTTAGTAAAAACGACTTTTATTTTTTCAATGCTGCTCAATTAAATACTTTTAAAGCATTCAATTATTGATCAGTCATCACGTTTTAAAAATTTTAGTCAATTTTATTTTCCAATTGAACATGCGCACACATCTGCGCAAGCTGAAACGACTCATGATTGGGTTATTTTTAAGCTAGTTCGTGGTTCCAAGAACTTTATCGCTACAGACTTTTCCCTTCTGCGTCAAAGTTTCATGACTCAAAGTGTTAAAACTGCATCGTTTTAAGACAACTTAATGCCACTTATTTCCTAAAATTAATTCCGTCAAACAATAATCAGTGGCATTCAACCACCGTAAAAAATTACATGGTCCAAATCTATAACATATCTTGATTGAAGAAATCTTAGAGCACGAGTAACTCATTTCAGCTTCAATTCAACAAAAGAATGCAAATGACACCAGTCTACTTGTCTGTAATGATACCAGGGTAACTAAGAATAAAGTAATATTCTTTCAAATACTTGAGCGCTTACGAATGAGAAATCTGTGAATGATCACAGATTTCTGTCACAGCAGCCTCCAATTGTCTTAGACGTGCCTTGTCCTGCACCGACAGCTACTTCCATTTCCCGAGTTATGAGCTTACTAAAGACTAGCAAAAAAACTTACTATTATAAAATTTAAATCCATTGTCTCGTTAATTTAGTTACAAATGAACTTGGGCTCATATAAGTTCAAGTTAAAGACTGTGACGGTTTATGACTAAGTCTGTACAATTGAGCGGGTTTGATGGAATTGGAGACTTTCCATGATTAGATTTTAATGAGTTTAACATTTAAGCAGGTAAAACTTAAGTTTAATATTCAACTCGAATTCAAAGTAAATTCTAGTGAGCAATGTTAAAAGTATCAAACATTAACTGGATTTTATCTCTATTTAGTTTCGATTAAGTATTTATGAAAATTGAGTTTGTGACTACTGGTCGGTCAGCAGCATTATGAAAATCCCCTCAGTGACCTCCGTTGGCTCACATCGGAATCAAAGTGTTAAGCCACCCTAAACACTACAAAAGTACCCTAACCACCACTTACCTCCTTTAGAAATAAAATTCCTTTGTGTCCCTGTTCTCATCTCGTTTATAAATTCTGTTGTGCACTGTGTACACCTGCGTATGTCGGCTCAACCGGCCGTACACTGCATGTTAGGCAAGCCGAGCAAATAGAGGTTAGTCATAATTTTTATGACTGGAACCTGCCTATATCATCCTCTTCCATCTTTCATTAGGTCTCATGTGGAGTTCGCATGCTATGTAAAGATTTCAGAAGCCGATTTTTACATATCATGATCGGCTGATAGCTCATGAACTTAGAATGTTAGAGTCATTATACTGTATATTCAAAAACTGAAGCCATAGCTTAATGACATGCTAAGTACCAGCCCCCTTAGCTAGGATATAGTCATTAGTAGTTTCCAGCTTTCACATTACGTGTGCGTGCATGCGGGTCTGAGCATCTCTTAAACAGTTATTTTGAAATGGCTCCTCAATCCTCTTACATACATTAATGTAGGTTTTATTAATCCGATTTTTCTAAGGGAGTTATAATTATATCCTATTCTTGTTTCTTTACAATTTTTACAGCTGATGATGGGTCAAAGGCGGGAAACATTCTTGTAAACTGAAATTAGAATTTTGAAATGATTGAGTTGTTCTTGCTCTTACTCTATTATTAAAAAAAATTCTATTCCAACAAATGTAAGGCCTACCTAACCTCCAACTCATGACCTAGCATCTTCCCCCCATGGAGCGCTAATTGATATAGATACAATATTTTAATCTCCCCGGGAGGTAAAGACTATCGAAGTAAAATCCTTAACTATTGTTGATAACTAAAGCTCTATCCTAAAGTTCAGTAAGATAAAAAATGTGTTTACTATGTACATGACATATTTACAGTTTCCCGCAAGATCAGACAAGAACGAGTTTTCAAAGGTATAAAAAAATTCTTTCTCCCACTAACAATATTCTCTATTCGAGTAGATCCAAAGATTTACATCCACAATCTTTACTACGTAACACGCGGTGAAAATTCGATGCAGATTAGAAAAAATGCGAACTATTTTCCGTCATTGGTCAGTGAAGGCCTGAGCACTTGAGCAGTTGCGGTCTAAATTATTTCTCAAAAATTTAGTAAAAATTTAACAAAAATTTTACTCAAAAATAAATATTGCTCATGTATCTCAGCGTCTTTGAGATGCTTTGAAGGCCTTGACAAGTGCCTCCTTCATCGTTTAGATCTCATGGGCGCCGCCACGATGAACACGGCCACAAATGACGACTACACGCCACAAAAATATGTCGGTGCAAACAAATAAAAAACAAACATCGGCATCTAAGGATGCTTCATTTCCAATCAAGCCTGATATGTATCATCTTGTATATTGGTTTTCCAAATGCCTTATAACTAACGCTAGGACACCATGACGGTTTCCCCCGTGAAGCCGGTACCCATTTCCGACACCTGGGTTGAGTGGAGTATTGTGCTGAAGTTTTCCCTAATACCCAACAGGGAAATCGCCGCGCAGCGCCGGGATTCGAAGCCTCGACACCTTCACAGAAGAGCGAGACCTTTAACCACTCTGCCACGGCAAGCACAGTGTAATAAAGACATCTATGAGCAGGAGCAATTGCTGTCGATCAAGAAGCTGCAAACGCAGTCACACATTTCTCCAAAACAAGACAAATTTCTGGACCAGATCCGTCAATTCACCTAATGAGTGTCTTACGAAGATGACCTGTAAGACCATAACACTCCGACAGCGCTCTTCCGAGGTAAGCATAGGCTGAAGTTCAAGAGTTGGGCTAACGTTACACAGTTTGTGCTAAAACAAGAAATGATTAACGCTGTACAAGGGAAGTGCTCACCAAAATACTCGTAAGAGCATAGTTTATAATAAAGTACCCAAATAATCAAATGGACGTCACTTATTTGTACGTTTGTGAATTAAGACCTTAACCCAAATCTAGCCAGCACTCTCTGGAAGAAAGGAATCTGAAAAAAAATAGATCATCTTTTCATTACGATCCGGCATGATAATGCCCACTATAGTATTTAGCGTAGGGAACACAGGCAAAACCACTTCTTAAAACCCTTTGTTTTTGATATAAGCAAACAAGTATTCCTGTAACTACGTGCGCGCGTAGGTGTGAGATGCCACCAAGCAAGTGGAAGCAATATGAGCAAGATCAGGCAGCGGTGTAGAGAATTTTGCTTAAAACTTCCAAACCTGGGAGGGTGTCGGGAAAGATCAACTGTTCAGAGCCAGTAAGTCAATTATGAAACCTAAATGAAGTCAGGCAGAAGCTCCCTAACGAATTCATGCAAATTCAGCTGAGAGTAACAAAAAGCTGTTTGATAGCCTTTGCCGAGTCGTTTCGTGGGGAATGACTTTTAGTCACCCCAGTATCTCGTGTCATAATAAATTGACCTCAAGTGTAAAAAGTGAAAATTTAATGAGAAAAAGTTAGCTTAATTCTCGTAACCTATTTTTATTTACAAAACATACTTCAGACAAATATCAGCTAAATTTTGTTCAGCGTGCATGTTTAGGCTCACTTTCCTAAGCGTACTCTAAAATGCACAGCGAATGAGCTACCCAAAAACAACCAGTATCCTAATCAAGTTCCTTGGAAGCAGATTTTGCACTACCGTAACCAAATCTCGCCCCTTGCCTAAATGGCACTAGCAATCATGCTGGATCAACTACAGCTTACATCCCCCGAGCAAGGTAACCAGAATTATTAAGAGTCAATTACTGCAGGCAGGAGTCGCACAACACTAGAGACACCGTCAAAGGGAAGTAACAGAAAAAGTACGAGTTGTTGTTTTGCCTCTCTAAGCTGTTCGTTTCCTGATCAAAGTCAAAACAAGATCCCTAGTGTGGCCAATCTAATTATTTTTCACATCATCGGAGGTGCAAAACCATACACAAAGTGCAAGAAGGGGCCCAGCACTCAGTAGTGCGGGCGTACATGCACATGTTAGCCCTCATTTCCAGCGAGTCAATGTCTCTTGCAAACTAAGAAATTGCTCAAGCGCACTGAATTGAATCATCTTCCGATATAAAATCGCTTCTGAGTGACACAAGCAGAAAATGCGTATCCTACGCGCAAAGAAATGAAATCCACCTCTAGCGTCGAGAGGAAGTGCAAGAGTTTCAACTCGCGTACCCAAGGCCGTGATCACAATCACATTTCACACATGATTGCTTCAACTATGAGCTCAACTGGAAATCAATCGCACAAGTCAAATGACTGAAAAAAGATGGTGTTGGATCACTCGGGGCCGAACATAAGAAAGGATGCAACAGAAATAGCGCAGGATGTCTGTACATGACACAGGCCGTCACTTGATGTCAGGTGAAGGCATCTTCGCTCCGGCCTGACCTGCTGTTCTTTCGTCTAGGCATGGCTTGGTGAGAGACAGCGCTTGTCTTCCACTACACGGCCGGTATACTGCATCCACACAGGTGTTCACACAACTATCTTTCAGTAACTGCGTCTGGCATGTTACTCGTAATGTTTCGCAAAGCACGTTTATACCATGAAATTTTCTTGACAGATGTTATGTGATCGAGATATGTAAATTCTTCTCACTCGTTTGGTATATATAAAATAAATGTTACCTGACAATAGATATTTCAAGTCCGTATTCACTTTATCCTTCTGTCGGTTCTGTTCACGGTAAAGTAGTTCCCTTGAGCTTCAGTCGCTAAAATACAGTTTTAAATGAAAAAATTGTCAAAAATATACGCTCGGCTAAAAATGATCAATTGCAGCTCAATAAAATGACTCAGTTCATGAGCATATCTGATGAGCTCCGATCTTAGCGCCACGTAAGAGTGCATCTGTAACAGGATCCTCGATCTTGCCGCACTTCACTCGTCCCTGAGCAGCAGCAAAAAGGTTTACTTCAGGAGCTTTTAGCGAGATTGGTAAGCGCTGACATTTTATTCGTCTAAAATAAAATTGAATAACCAGCTTAAGAACTGTTCATAAAATAGAGCCTTTCATCGCACAATTTTTCTTCCTAGAAATCATAAGAAAAGACTATAACGATTCACGTTCATTTTTTCCTGATAATTTTACTCTGATTGGATTCTTCTCGCGAGCAATGGCAAGACCAACAGAGAACATAAGAAAACTTGCTAGGGAACAGGCATTGTCTCAGTAGCTAGGAAAAGACGCAGAGTGCACAGATCTTGAAGCGTTAAGAAGCCAAAAAAAGGTATCGAAAGAGGCAAGCTAGAGAATCAGAGGTCAAGATTGATTGATTTATCGATTGACCATAAGAAAGTTTTAGCCGTCCTTTACCACAACAAAGATGTTGAAAGAGAGGGAGGAGAAAGGCACCATTTAGTATGGAGTTAGAGAACGCGAAATTTACGCACAAGGTGCATCTATACAGTAACCTAAGAAGGAAGTTCATGAAACAAGACAAAAGTTGAAAAAGAAAGTAGTAGGTGCTGAAAAACAGAACAGCAGAGAACCGAAAAAAGATGGTCCGTAACAAAACAAAAAACTTATTCTATTTCAACAAAAAGAAGGCCTACCTAACCCTTAGCTCGGATCAGGGGTCAAGAAAAAAATGAACTATCTTGACCTGGAAGTCTCTCTGGTTGAGCGCGGCGACAGTTGGTAGGAAGAGAGGCTAATTCGACATCAATTCCCGCTTCGGCTGCAGACAGCGGCTGATATCCGATGAGGAGAAAAGAAAAGTACGTTTTGTTATTAGCAAATTACATCGGGGAACTGTGCATCTACCCTACTCTGATTGTGAGCACTGATTGTCCAAATTTAAACAAAATTAAGGCTATGAAATAAAATGGAATACTATATTGAACAACTGATTACGGTAGGTTCTCTGTCGTAACAGTCACAAAACGCCTGCTCCGAAATTGACAATCTCTGAAATTTAGCATACAACAAATACTAAAATGAAAAGTGCAGTTTCCCCGCTACTGCTCGTGAATGCCTGCACTGCTGCACTCCTGCAACAATTCGATGCGCGCTCTTTTCGTGCCCCGAGCCTGCTGAGACCACCTCGTCAGGAAGTCCCATTGCATAAGGGGGGCGCGTAGTATTTGATGAGAGGGTGACAGCAGGAAACACGGCAACGAGCGTTGCCGAGGGGGCAGGCACTGCTCACTAATGACTTGAGAACTCCAGTCCTTCCAGTCGTCATTAGTACGCGACCAGCACAGTGGATAGCAAGATGCCAAAAGTACAGGAGTATAAATTACTGACAAAGTACGAAATAAATATACTAGCTTTAAAACAACATGAAGTTATAATTATTTACCATTTTATATTCATCTGATGTTTTCCTCGGAGATGATAGGAGAATAAAGAGGTCTAATTTAAGTGTGTGTAGGAGACCGATACGTTACATCTGTTTCACGTTTCAATATACCTAAGACCAGCTCTGTGACCCTACCCATAATGGTATTCATGCAAAACTCCTAACTAGCGCCACAAAATATCCACAACTCAAGCTTTTCACAAGACGTTGTACAAACTTAAGCGCGACCTTATGGTGCAATTGCTGAATGGCCGAAAATATCGGCCGTCACCATGCACGTCAATAACTGAGTGATAAAAACTCCAAAATTAAAGTACATTATTTTCAAAGTTAATAATCATCGGACAAAAGTTAACATTGGCCAAAAATATCATTAATATGGAAAATTAAAAATTTAAAGACGAAGAAAACAGCACGGAGAGGTATCATATTTAATAGAATTTATGAAACTAAATATAAAATATCTGAATTAGTCAATTTTATACGTTTCGGAGACCAGCTCCATCTTCAGTAAGTCTGAAAAAATAAAAACCAAAATTGGTAAGCTCAAGTCAAAAGCGATCAATAGGGAAAAAAAATAAAAAAAAGAATTAAT
>JACJUY010000347.1:29087-75391 GCA_014220935.1 Platorchestia sp. MABIK
TATCCTTTAGAAATTTTTGTGTAGATAATTAATTCTTTTTCTTTTTTTTCCCCTATTGATCGCTTTTGACTTGAACTTACCAATTTTGGTTTTTATTTTTTCAGACTTACTGAAGATGGAGCTGGTCTCCGAAACGTTTAAAATTGACTAATTCAGATATTTATATTTAGTTTCATAAATTCTATTAAATATGATACCTCTCCGTGCTGTTTTCTTCGTCTTTAAATTTTTAATGATAGTCCGACTCAAGAGTGTAAATTTTACGGAATTCATAATATGGAAAAGAAATAAAACGGTAAGGTGTTGAGAGCTTCAGGTGTCTCTTCCCGAATATTTCTGCACCAATAAAGCCCGTAATCAAGGTAGTACATAAATAATTAATTTCACATTTTTATGCCGTACTTGCTCAGCTTGCTGCCCTCACAATTAACTGACCACACCATCGTGAGCAAGGCAAACAACAAACAGACCATCATCAGACTCTAGCAAGAAGCGCATCTGCTTCGCCCGTGCACGTTAATGTATGCGACTCGTTTCGTGCCTCAATAGCTCAATATACGCACGAGGTTTAGATGTCTACTGGTCAGTTCTGTGAGCAGGCCTCATAAGGTCATATCGAGATTGCACGTTAATCGATTCCAAAACAGCATACTGCCATCAGAAGTTTGTAAAAGGAAAAATTACGCTTGATTTCAGTCAAGCGTTTTCCGAACCACCTTTGAAGTGTAAGGCTTTTTTTACATCAAGTTTTCGGGCTTCAAGTGACAGACTCAAATTTCAGTACAAAGAACTCCAATGTAGCCACCAATGAAGCAGAACCCGCCAAAGGAAACTTTAAATATTTAAAGTTTGATTTTTTTCCAAGGACTTCAAAAAATGTTTGAATAATTATTAATTCAAATTAAACTACACAAATCTCTTAGGAAATATGCGTAGGTCAACTTAGCATTATGTACTTGTGATAATGCAACCTAAAACATCATGCCACGGTCGCCCGATTATTTCGTTCATTTTAAATTTCCTGTTCCATGGTGCATTTTCGGCCCACAAACGATAGTGATAAACCATGCCGACGCTAATAATCGGTGGCATACACACCATACGAGAGATTGGCTGTTTCAGTATGAATATTTTTAACGCGCAACTTGTCGAGCCTCCACAGTCTTTAATGCATAAGCCAGCCAAACTTCCTGCGAGCTATTTTACAATGTTAAAGAAATTTCGCCCCAAGAATGAAGCATATGCAACGAATGTAGGATACCTTAGCTCCTACTCAGCATGGTGGTGTGCTGGCGAAGATGAGTGGGCTCCTTTGATTTAAATCACCACCATATGGCGCTCGTCCAGGAGATGGACTCGATATGCTCTCAGGCCCCAACAGTTTTCCAAGGTTTACACTTCGTAGGTCTTCTGACACAGTCAGAGCAAATACTGGCATGAAGTCTGGCCGTATCCCATTTTTTTCAGTACTATTAAGTCCCTCGTTTAACAATTATCAGTTACCCACGAGACCTATGTAAAAAATGCCATTGTTTCTTAAGATTTTTCGTTCATTCCAGCCCCAAGACCACATTCTTACAATCTCGTGCTTCTATTTTTTTCATATGAAACAGTTTTTTATATTATCGGTTGCTTTTAGAATTTACATACACACATACATGCATATACATATACCAGGCCTCTCCTCCCTATGGGAGGGTAGCCGACAGCAGGCCACAATCAACACCCTTAGTCACTAGGATGCGAGAGAGGCAGCACTGGCCGCACCAGAACTGCCAGGATCAGCAGCAGCCCAGCACAACCACCTTCCACAGTCAGGCCCGACAGCCATAGCTGGTTTACCCCGACCGCTTCATTGAGTGCAGCCCCTCCCTCCGCACAGGACAGGTCAACCCCATCACACGCGGGCAAGCTCCCAGTACAGCGTCAAAAATAAAATTACCTTCTTATACACTGCCCCCACTCACTTCTGTCCGCAGTCATCCCTCTCGCCATATCCACAGTCAGACCCCTTTCATACAAAGCACGCTTCACTACTCCATCCATCCAACACATACGTGGTCTACCTCGCTCTCTAATACCACTCACTTCCGACATATAAATCTTTTTCACCAGCAGCTCTACATTCATTCTTTCGACATGCCCAGACCATTCAAGCACTCTTTCATCCACTCGCCTGCTCAGCTTTTTGATAACCCCCGTCTGCCCCTAACCAACTCATTCCTCATCCTATCTCTTCTTGTCACTCCATACATGCTCCTCGAACACTTCATCTCAAACACATCCATCTTCCTCCTCTCAGCTACTCTCAAACCCCAGGACTCTGCTCCATACAACAAAACTGGCACAATCAAACTTTCATACAGTCCCCTCTTAGCATTTATACTCAAACTCCTGCATTCAAAAACTTTTCTCATTGCACCCAATGTCTTACAGCCTTCACTCACTCGATGTCTCACTTCTACTTCCATACTATCCTTAACAGCCACATCTGACCCGAGGTACCCAAAATGCTCTACCTCTTCTAACACTTCACCATTCATCCTCACATCCTAACACTCCACCTCTTGAACATCTCATCACCTTACTTTTATTCGCATTTATCCCCAGTTTACGCCTATCGCACACTCTACCAAACTCTGCAACCAGTCTCCTCAGTTTTTCCTCTGAATCAGCCACAAGCGCTGTATCATCTGCAAACAACAGCTGACACACTTCCCAATACACACCATTTCGTCCCACCAATTGCGCACCTTTTTCCAACACTCTGGCATTCACATCCCTCACCACACCATCCATAAACAAATTAAACCACGGCGACATCACACATCCCTGTCTCACACCTGTCATAACTGGGAACCACTCACTCACCTCATTCCCTACTCTCACACATGCTCTGCTGTCAGTGTAGAAACTCTTGATCGCATTCAACAGTCTCCCACCCACTCCATACAAGCTCACAACTTGCCACAGAGCCTCACGGTCCACTCTGTCACACGCCTTCTCTAGATCCATAAATGCCCAATATACATCTTTACCTTTTGCCAAGTATTTTTCATTTACCTGCCTCACAGCAAACATTTGATCCACACAACCTCGGCCACTTCTAAAACCACATTGCTCTTCAGCCAGCACACGATCCGTCATCACTCTCACTCTTCCAATTAAAACTCTTCCATACAGCTTCTCAACGACACACAGTAGACTTACACCTCTAGAATTACTGCACTCATACCTGTCACCTTTCCCCTTGTACAACGGAACTACACACGCGCTACTCCAATCTAACGGCACTTTACTAGCCCCAAAACACACATTAAATAAACGTACCAACCATTCTACAACCACATTTCCTCCTTTCTTTAGACATTCAACCGTGCAACCATCCATACCCGGTGCTTTCCCATTTTTCATCACATCCAACGCACCTTTCACTTCTTCACTTCTTATTCCACTTCTATTAACTTCACCAAACACAGGCATTCTAACATCACTTCCAACAGCTACCACTCTCTCAACCCTATCATCTTTCACGTTCAGCAGTTCCTCAAAATACTCCGCCCATCTCTTCCTCACATCACAACCCATCACTAGCAGCCTACCATTTGCATCCTTCACTCTTGCCTCACTCTCCACCTGTCCTTTCCTAATCCTCTTCACTTCCTTCCAGAAAACCTTCCTTCTCTCCATGAAGTCCCCTCTCAACTTCCTCCCCCACTCCTAATCCGCTACTCTCTTTGCTCTCCTTACCATTCTTTGCACCTCTTTCTTCCTCTCCTTATACTCTTCGAAATTTTGCTGGCCGCCCCTTTGCAGCCACCTTTCAAACGCCCCCCGCTTACTTCTCACAGCCGCTCCTACTTCTCCATTCCACCATTCGCTCCCCTTTCTAATTCCCCCTCCAACCTTCCTTACCCCACACACTTCCCTTGCACATTTTTCCACCGCATCTTTAAACAGCTTCCATTCCCCTTCCACTCCACCAACCTCACTTACCTTCACCCTCCCATACTCTACTTTCATCTTCTCCTTATACTCACACTCACGCTCAGAATCATGCAACTTGCTCACATTTAACACCTCCCTTCCACTCCTCCTTTTTACACCTCCACACACACACCATTTACTCTCAACTTCCCTTCGACCAAGTAATGATCCGAAATCCCATTCAACTCACCACGGATCTACAGAACTACAGCTTTTAGAATCTACATTTCAAATTAGATTCATTTCAAATCATTACCCTTAGCAACTGTGTTTTGAAAAAGCCGCAACGCATTTCTTTCGTCCATGGTTACGTCGACTAATCTCCCAGCACTATTCGAAATACTCAACTATGTCATTTCATCTGTTAAAGGCACCTCCTACTCTGAGTCAAATCAAGTGGTCACCATACCACTCAGAGGACAAACTTTGATCCGCGCACGCCACACGGTGCACTTTAAAATGGTCTTATAATCTCATCCAAACCACGTCTCACTCACCTCTCGTCCCCTCCAGCCGTAGCCACGCTCATACCTCCATGTTCTATAATTCCTTTGAAGAAAGTTCTTAGGAAAACAAAAATTAGGCCTTGAAAGTCATTGCCACTGAAAACCCCTGATTCTTATACATTAATGGAGTTCCTCGTCTCTCTTCGAACCTACAATACATCCAAAATCAACCCATCGAGTGCGCGTATACATTGGGATCAGCTGCCGCTGCTTTCCTTCAGTGAAATAAAAAGTGGTTGACAAATGTCGATTTAAATTAGATAGCATTAAATGTTTTCAATTAATTTAACCTGCAGACTTTTTGAGTAACTTTATAAGTAAGCATTTGACAACTAATAATAAAGGCAATACATCACTGTACCGAATGCAATCATAGGATTAGTTCGTCATGTGCGTTGTTCATGGTTCATTGTTCATGAATTATGTAAGGATTTTGAATGCATGCGGGACGCTACTCACTGCAGAACTTGGCAATTTCATTAAAATTGCAATACTGAGGCTGAAACCAACGCTGCTGATAGCAACGCATGTCACTTCTGTCAGTCAAGGTGTGGCCAACTGTGCGTATTGGAGACGCCTAAACTGACACGGTAGCGGTCCTCATCATACGTCAACTGTCACATGAGCAGGAATTGTCGCTTGCCGCTCATAGTGATGGTTTCAGGTCGCTCACAGTAATTAGTGGTTGCAGGTCGCTCACAGTAATTAGTGGTTGCAGGTCGTTCAACGTAATTTATGGTTGCAGGTCGTTCAACGTAATTTATAGTTGCAGGCTGCTCTCAGTAATTAATGGTTGCATGTCGCTTAGAGTAATTAATGGTTGCAGGTCGCTCAGAGTAATTAATGATAGTAAGTAATAATGGTTGTCTGGCACTCACAAATAATTGGAAAAAATTATGATTTATTTTAAGCCCCCTTAACCACAACAAAAGTATTCTCAGAGGAGAATGGAGGATAGCACCAGTTAGCATGGAAGTTAGGGATCAGGAAATCTAAGCACAAGTTGTGTCCTTACACCCTACATGTAGCAACAGAAAGACTAAAAGAAATTTTAATGAAAGTAGAGGAAAAAATAATTGTTGCTGGAAACAGACAGCAGTTAACCGATCAAAATGATAGCTTACAATAACACCAGCAAGTTTTTATTTCAATTAATCGAAGGTTTACCTGAACTTCTGCTCGGAACCTCACATCTTTCTTCTGAGAAAGTGAATTCCCCCATGTACAATAGTTGTACAGATGAAAGTAATTTCAGAACAAATAATACATAACCTATAGTTATTTCGACTCAAAATACTCAACCACGTAACTGTTATTGTTCATAGGAGTTTAATAGCTTGAATTTGGTAGATCCACGTTAGTTCATCCTGAAGACATGCAATCATTAGCATTCGTGAAACTATCGAAGACAAAATCACTGCGAAAAACTACTGTGGAATCAAACATTACTAAAATATTGACTCGGTTCAAACAGCCTAGAAGATTTGTTCCACACAAAAATAAACATGTTACAAAGATAACAAACAACTAAGCTACAACCATTGCCTAGAAATAATTCTCCCCACGACTAGAAAAGTCTCATGCAAATATGAGTACTGCTTCTTCCGTAAACTTACAATTAGCAGGAAGAGTTAGACATTCATGAAATATGAACCCACACCATAAAACTAGCAGAATGCTCGAGTGGTGACCACCATATGCGACACGTATTTCAGCGTTTTACAATAATATTCATAAAAGTCCTCGGTATTTTGCTGAACTGATTACAAGCTTACAATAAAGTTTGCTGTGTGAAGACCTAACTCTCCGGATACGGAAGCATAAACATGTGAGGTTTTAAAGTAAATATTAGGGTGTGAATGGAGAGGAAATCCATAAAAATAGTAAATAGAAAAAGACTTTCAGAAATGTAACACCGAGACGCACTAAAAACTTAACAAAGCTAACAACAGCAGGGTACCTACAACTAATGGATGCCATCAGCTCAATTAGAATTAGATCTAATTGAATATGATGATTTAACACTTCTTGTTCACAACAAAGGTGTTGTAAACAGAGGAAGGAGGAAAACAGCATTAAATCTGGAGTGTAGGGAATGGGGTATTTATGAACAAGAAATATTTTCACAGAAGATCCCTTGCGCACAGAAAGAGTCAGTTGAGAATTAAGTTTGGAAACAAGATTTGAATTGAAGAAGAAAGCCAAAGGTGCTGAGAAAAGCCTACCAGCGTCCAGTTCGGGACTTCTTATCTACCTCATGGGAGCGCTTATTACCATAGATACTATAGCTGCACCAGACTGAAAGATTTTAACTTCGAAAAGACAGCCCAACAATAAATAATTTAGGCTCATGATAAAAAAATTTTTATACATTGAAGACGAAAAATGAGTTTAAAAGTATTTAAATTTACCCACATTGCATTGAATTTACCCACATTGCTATATCTGACTTGCATTGAATCCCAGATATAGCATCTACACTCGTCCAGCAATCGAATAGAGTGACCCACATATGACTGAAACCACCCACATCTTAAACCCAGGCTCTCCGCTGTCCGAACTCGATGTCTGAGGCTCCAACTACCTGAAGTTTGTCGCAACTTATTTCTGGTATCTACGGTGCAGTCAACACTCACGTGCAAAATCCTGACCGGCAACGAAGCAGGCGTAGTCACCACTTTGAGTTTGCTCAACACGACAATCAGTCACTCAATCTAGGTGTCGCAACCGGCTACGCTAAAGTGTCAGTACTAGCGGAACTACCCTAAAGGCTTCTGTAGTTCAGAGTACTCTGCTACGCACAATCGCTGAGCTCAACAGTCGTTCTACCAATAAGCCTTTCCGCAGGCTCGTAACTCAATAAATCTCATACTATAATAGATCGCTCTCTTCCTTGTCATCATTCTCCTGCCGGAGACAACTCGAATGAACTGAATTGTTTGATCACAATACTGGCATCTTTGTTTATGTCGAAACGTGCGGTTCTTGCACTGAAAGTTTACCGGAGTAGTTTTGTTCAACATAAAAGAAAGAAATACATTTTATTTCCAATGAAGATGATACAAGAACCACCATTGGTTTTCAAAATGTTTTAACACGAAGATCCTAAGCTGATATAGACACATGGGTATTGTAATATCAATGTCATTGGTCGAAACAAATCCAATACATTGAACAATTTAAATATGAACTTATACGTATTTTCAACTTCATAGCAATTCCTTTCTTGTACTACACATTCCCAAATATGATGAACGATCTTGAGATGCGCAGTTAAAGCCTATTTACAAACGATAAGTACACCGTTTCACAAAAACGATGAAACTAACGACCGTGACATTACTCACTATTGTTTAGCAACACTGTAAATTTGTTGTCACTGTGATGCTGCTGACAGTTTGCTCGAACGGGATGGTAAAACGTCATTTCTGTGAATTCATGCATACTGACGATGTTCACTTGTGCTGGATTTCTTGTAAATGATAAAGTGACAACAACAGAGAAGCCACTGCCTTTCAAATAAATAAACCAAAACATCCAGCGAAGAGGAAAAAACGCTGTGCCTATGACGGTACACGCAAAACCATAAGCGGTGCAGCTTATTTTTCCATCTTACTGAATGTTTAAGCTTATTTTCATTAGAGGCAGTTGCTCTTCTTGTTTTGTCACTTTCTGATTTTTTAATTAAGCTTATGAGTAAGGCATGTGTTATAGAGTTAGAACTTGCTGATCTTGGAGAATGATCTTCTTCAATTTATAAATTCTTTGTTAGCTACAAACAATTTAAAACAAAAAGGAAAATACTGTTTTATTAAAACGAATGAAAATGCAAAAATGACAGACCATGCTTTAAAAGTCAGCCCGTAAAACTACTTCAGCACTGCACTGCATGGTCGCTCAGTCATGCGCAGAAAGAGACGATTATCGTCCGTATGTGTCAGAGAAATTTATTTGACAAACTGAAGCGTAAAGTCTGCATGCCTACCGTATCCCACTCAACCCGCAGAGTACCTAGAGACTTGAGCACAGACATCAGCAGAACAGGCGATGTTTTCGAAAACTACAATGAGAATTTGCATATACAAAAGTGTGCGCGATATTTTAATATCAACCATAAAAACGTTTTAATGAGGACCAACGCTTCTCGTTAGACACGAAAAATCTTCTGAAGAAGCACATAAAACACTCCTCATTCTAATTCGAAAGAAATCAGGCGTAGAGCCCACCCAGAGACCGAGACGGATTTCTTACGTCCGCAGTACGAACTTTTTATTGCTTCACTCAAGATGCCCTCCGAGAGCCAGAAAGAAGACCTGGAAATTGAACTCGGGCACTTTCTTGCCCGCCATTGGAGACAAATTATCTTGCCCAAGACAGCTACAAATTGTCGACCTCGAGTTTTGTAATAGCACTCCCAGAGTTGCGATGTTGCCCTCGTGCCGGTTTAGCTATCGCCAGACTCCGTTGAGTCATGCAAAGTAACCGAACAGCACAGAGAGTATTCCAAAACAAACAGCGAAGACAAAAACAGACAGAATAGATGCAATTCTTGAAAAATTCAGCTTGTAGAAGGCATGTGCATTAATCTAATGATACTGTTCCTGTCATTAGCAATGGTCGCTAATTAGCTCACTCAAAACTACTTTTAAGAAGACCTGCAAGCGCAATTATGGTAACTTTTCAGTGCACTCAATGCTAGAGAAATGCATACTGGCTCAAACAACCCCACGGACCACGGAGTCTGGCTCTACGTACTAGCACGCGCAGTCGATGTGCTTAAAGAGCAATTCCTGAAGTAACACATCAAAAAGCAGCGTGCATCTCTTGCTAGATAACATCTCGTCACCTATCGTCGCACCGTGGTTCATCCAATGAAGTTCTAGCACATTTGTCTATCTAAGCTTAGGTCAATCATATTTTAACTTGGGATTTACGCACCAACTCCAAACATGAAATGATTCCTACACATATAGATCAAAACAAACAGAACAGAAACAGTGCGGGATAAATTCAACTTTATAGAAGATGAGTGCATCAATCTAATGGTACCTGTTCCTATTAATCTATTCTACAGTATTTGTAGAATATATTATATAGACATAAATAGAAGTATTGAATGATCAACATAACAGATTATAAAGCAATTTACGCTTTCATTTCAACGACAAAGGTGTTCCTAGGAGGGGAAGCTCACCTTATTTATGTATTTTTCAGATAAGTTATTAAGAAGTCTGAATAAAAGTATACGATTGAAAGCAACATAGCAATGCGTTGAATTAAAATATACTATAATTAGCGTACATGTGACTTCCACTGCCTGAGGTTTAATATTTTATGGAAGATTATGGAACCCTTCATTGGGAGGTGCCATCATTTTCAGGTCATTCCAATAGCTTATGCACCACTACGGAAGACGAAATTCACAATCGAAAAAACAATGAATCTTTCTCCTACTGGGCATAAACGTCATGTGTAGATTCATTCAATACCATTCATCCACAGATTAGATTAGATGTTAATTTAAGCCTCCCTAAACGCTACAAAAGTGTCCTGAAGAGAGGAAGGACGAAGGCACCATTTAGAATGGAGATAAAGAAACGCGGAATCTATGCAGAAGAGGCATAGAAACAATAAGTTGAGAAAGATGTTAATGAAACAAAATAAAAGTTGAAGAAAAAAGTAGTAGGTGCTGAAAAACAGGACAGCAGTGAACCGAAAAATACGGTCCCTAACATAACAAAAAACATTATATTTCAAAAAAAAGAAGGCCTAGCTAACTCTCTGTTTGGGCCCCTACACATTTTAGTCTGGGAGTGATCATTCCCATAGATACAATAGTTGTATCGCCCTGAGGAGGCACATGTTCTCATTTCTCATTCCTCACTTACTCCACTGAACCCCTATTTTCAAGAAGTCTGAATAAACGTTTGGGTTATTCTATCAATTGCAATAGAAATTAACTTGCCACATGTCGGCACACAAGCCCACACCATGACAGAAACGGGCATTTAACGTCTCAAAGACATCTGTCTTTCATGAAAAGACACTCAACAGAAATGAGCCTAAATCCGGTCGCTCGGTAAATTATGGAGTATTTCAAGCGTGAACAATTTTTTCATCAGTCCACAAAACAATGGTCTAAATGCGCTTTTTCAGACGCTCAAGAAGAATTCTCCTTTCTAGACAATCTCTTCGCCCGTGTAGAGCCTGATTTGAAATGTCGTTTCATCTTTTTTGAGGAAGACCCTTGAGGTCATTTTTCAACTCATTCAGAATGGTCAAGTGCAACACATACGCTACTTCTGGGATCTTCGTGCACTTCTCAGAGAGTATTTCTAGGTATTTTTCTTCATGATATTATAAATTTATGAATTGCTTCCCCGAACACGAGGCGTGCTCTTCACCTTTGAGATGTAGCTCCCAATATCTCTGAAGAGTAGAATAACCTTAAACACGGGGGACCTGCTCACAAGTGGCTACACAGATTATAGAGGGCAATCGGCACTCTGATGAACAAGCATTAGCATAAGTTTGGAACCTAGAGTTACAAGGGCTTCAAATTTGAAAGTATTGATGAAAAGTTAGTACTTTGAGAGTGGCAATGAAATGAAATGTAGAAGTTAGAAAAACATAATTCATCTCAACCCAAGAAACAGTATAACGGCTTAAATTATTATGACCATTGGGAACAGATCTTTAAATTATGTTAGGTTGAGCGCAAAAGGAGTTCAACTCGATCCCCATCTGTTGCGGCGCGGGCGTTCAAACGATTCAAATGATTGCCAGAAGCGATTGAAGCGATTGAAGAGACTGGAAGTTTCACGAATCTTTACGGAAATTTCACGAATCTTTGCGGAGGTGTCAACAATTCTACCGATGAATCCTTCTTGGGAATGAATTGGTGTTTCGTTCACCGAACTCTTCAACTGTCCCAAAAAGTATCAATCTAGGGACGTAATATCAGGAGATCTTGATGGGGATGAGAAAATTTTAAATCCTTGTAACTCTTTAACAACACATTTTTTATCTCAGTGTTATTGAGTAAAAATTGTTCAATTCATCGGTCCCAGCCATGTGTGAAAATTTGCTCAACAAAGTGCCGGTCACCCTGTATATTAACGGTTTAAACATCCCCTCCATCGTTTCCGATGGAGGAAACCCGATGGCATTATTTTATTTGGAATTATGAGAACGGGAAATTTACGCATAAAGCATGTCCCGACTTCATGCGCACAGAAATCGCAAAATTAAAAGTTTACGGTACAATTGGTAGAACTTGAAGAAGAAAGTGGTCGGTGCTGAAAAACTGGACACCATTGAACAAAATAAGATCGTTCGTCAAAAAATAAAAATAAATTTTTATTCCAAGAAAAGAAAGGCCTACCTAACCCTCAGCCCTGGACTTCATATTTTCCCCCGAGAGTGGTAATTCCCGTTGATGCAATAGTTGCATCCCTACGAGGAATAGGCTTCAATATTCTGACCCTTTGGTCGTTCATACTGTCTGTAGGAAACGTTTTTATTCAGTACTATTTACATGCACTTATTCTAAACGCTATTCCAGGTCAAAAATTATGAATTAGATTTAATTTCAGAATCCTATGCCGTGTCGATTCGCTCTTGATCCTCAATTCCGAACCCCTCCTAACCACCGTATGCTGGTGTCCGTGGCGCAGCCTAAAGGAAATCACCCAAAAATAGAAGAGAGCAATAAACCGACGGTATTCAGAATAGTTCCTCTCTAAACCTTACAGGATGGAGACTCAAGCATGTAGAAACTGTTCCAAGACTTTAATAGGTCAATTGATTTTAGTGGTAAACACATTGAAAATCAAACGAAAAGGAAATACTTCCAGTTTGCATTTTGTTAAAGTAGCATATTCTTAGCAATTGCTGTGCTCCTGAACAACAATTAAGGAAGCTATCAAGGTTTAAAAATGGGTGCATGAAGTACAACTGGGAAGATAACTTACAAATCTAAGGAAAAGAAATGTTTTTCAGCGAAACTGCCCGGAAATGAACATTGCCTTTTTATTTTCATTGAGGAGGCATAAGTGTTGAACCAACCTCAAAATGTCACAAAATCAATGAGTCACTTGACATGATGAAGCAAAGTTTCTAAGACAGGCATTAAAACGACAAAAAATTGCCACAGCGGATGGCTCAACACGCGGCTGTAGGCTGACGCACCAGTCCGGCACTGTTGAGCTTCGAGGCGAAGAAATTTGGAGGCTCCAGAAAGGGAGAGCATAATCAAAAAATTTACCGAGGAGCGAGACTTCCTTCGGTAAATAAAAACTCGAGGAGAAGAAGTTTCAACTAACGAACTCAGTTAGAAAGGAAGTTCATTAAATGGAACCCTTTAAAAGCGTTTGTTGGAAAAGACATAGTCAACAAAACTTGTTGAATGGGTTATATTTTCTCGGTCTCTCTATCGAAACAAACTTGCATTTCTCCCATTTTGCGGCGGACATAGACATGAGAATTATTGCTGGAGTACGACACCAAGCTAGGCAATCCTGCATGGAAAATGTTCCTGCCCACAAATCCAGCAGTCGGTTACCAGCAGCACTTGCTCGCCTCTGCTTTAGTAGCAAAGTTTCCTTCTCTTATCAGAGGAGAATTGCTCCGCTTTCAGGCATGGAAAGAAATATTTGACTGAAAATTCTTTCTGCTTCCTCCATCGGCGGGTGCAAACTTCTGCCGTGAAAAAACAGCGAGAAAGTTCCATGATAAGATCCTTGTCGGCAAGATCACAACTACCATAGAAATGAAATTCTACAACCGTATTGATCATGATCTCGCCATTTTAATTTTACGTCGATAAGTAAATAGAAAAACTGTACCTGAATGATAAAGTGAGCGAAACTCGCAACAAATTCAAGCTCATGAAAATTAATTTTGCAGAGTCAAATGCTAGCTCTCCTTCAGTATGCATGAGTGTGCTCTCACGGATGAAATCTTAAAATAAAATTCATAATATACTGAATCGTGTCATTTGTTATTTGGCATAAAATAAGAGACAACATAAGAGACGAGAAAATAAAAACACAAATGAGGAGAAGTGTC
Source organism: Platorchestia sp. MABIK (assembly GCA_014220935.1). Classification (NCBI taxonomy): domain Eukaryota; kingdom Metazoa; phylum Arthropoda; class Malacostraca; order Amphipoda; family Talitridae; genus Platorchestia; species Platorchestia sp. MABIK. The sequence goes on from JACJUY010000347.1 coordinate 42,650, forward strand.
TTAGTGTTTTCTCTGCTGAGATCTCTGTGTAACTGTGCGCAGAAATACAACGCGTGAGCGTCTCTTGTGTATCCTGTTTATAATTTACTCAACCGAGACGAAAACCTCGTACTCTGAAGGCAGGTCTGTTAACAGGTCAAAGTTGTGTTAACGAAGATTTCGGTCTACTACATGGTGCAATCAACGCAAAGTTGCGGCAATTTGTCATTCAGGTGATGAAATTAGAGCGCGACTCAAGCTAGTAGCTTGATGTGCTGGTGCACTCTGTTCAATGCTGAGACTCAAGCAGTCGCTGGAGACGGTGCAAAAAGTAGCTGGCATTATGCGGGCACCATCACCTCACTCTGGAGAAGCCGCTACCTCCGCGCTGTCGGCGGCGCACAAGAAAAACTTTTCAGTTCAAAGTCCCAAGAGACAGACACATTATTTAATGCTAGGGAAAATAACGTCCTTTCTGTCGCTGGAAGTCTCCGACTTGTGATTGATGAGTAGAAAATGGCTCCGTTTTTGGAAACAACTTGAGACTTGCACTGAGCATTGAGCACAGAAACAACGTTAGCTTAGAAAAGAAATCATGGGTGGGTTTGATGTGACAGCGAAGTCATGATCAAGTCAACAAAATTTTTGTTGTGTTTGCCAGTACATTAGCTTACATGGGTGAACATAGCTCACTTGTGCATGCTGAGCACAGAAGCAAACAAAGCAATGTCTTGAACGTGACGTCAGTAGGGTTCAGTTTACCGAGCATCAATGATACCTCAAACTGATAGAACTTACAAGTGACGTTCGTTGCAGTACTGCAATCACAACGTTGACGACAACGTGTATAAATTTTAGCCACACACTCCTAAAATATAATTTCAATGCACAACCCAAATAACAAAAACAAATCTGTCAGAGACTGAGAGATGTAGAATTGTAACAATTGAGTGTTCTTTTATTAACCCCTTCCCCGGCAGAAACGTGTATACACGTCTTCACAAAATGTTCTTTTTTCATTCGTCGACGAGTATACTCGTCTAAAACTTTACCTTCAAAAACCAGCTACATACGCAAATATTCGTCGATTTTCAGCCTTCGTTAGCCATTCTTCATGTGAAACGAGTATTCTCGTCAAATCGTACGCCTGGCAGAAGCAATAGGGTGAGCTGTGGGATTTCAAGGACATTGTCACCAGACTTGCTCCGACAGCCATTGTCGTCGGATGGGTGCTGTTTGCATCCACATATGCACTTATTTTTTTTAGCATTATCAAGTGTTGCACCCCAAATGTCTAGTTCAACGGAAGATAGTGAATATGAACCTTCCCTCAGAAGCTTTAATACTTCTGAAAACTCTGCCAGTTTATCAGACAATGACTACTTCTCGGCAAGTGAGGTTCTACTATATACAACCAAAATAAAAAAATTAGTCTGAAAAATTAACTTTTTTTACAAAAAATTGTTGTGTTGTATTCTCACGATATAACTGCCCTACATCTTTAATTATAAAGAAATCGCTACGAGGAATACTGAAATGCTACGTCTAGCCAACGACTTTCATCTCCTCGAAAAGAACCGCATATAAAGAAAAACTCTCGCGGATAAGCACAACTTCGAAGCAACTCCACAATCTGCCTCTCGTGCCATTTCACGAAACATCGCCTACAACATCTTCTACCACCAAACATAGCCAGTCGACGCGACGCCTTACCATCATCACCAGCTTCCCTCCTCTACATCACCACCACGATGCAACCGAGGGATCACAACTTCGAGTTATCGGATACCACTTTCTTATTCCTCTATCACAATGTACTTCTTGTATTTGGAACCTTAATCAGACAGGATATTATTATTTCTATAGATAGAATACGGGATCCAAATTAATGTTTATCACTATCGTGGGCTTTTAACTTATTAGCAATTAACTGCTGTTCTACCACGTCTGTCCCTAACGTGTTTGTTCGCTAACGTAGGAGACGCGCCTTCGGCTCCTCAAGCCGGGGTGGGCAACGGGTAGTCTTACGCAGGCAGTCTTACGCGGGGACTTGTCAAAGGCAGTCAAGGAACTTCCCTCAATAACTTGGATATTGAAGAGAAACGATACAAAATCATTTAAGCCTATTGGTGTCTTCCTCTGCGGTTCATCGCCTTTGGCGATGAACCCGCTTTGTTTTGAACGATTGTAAAAGTGACAGTTGACTCTAAATTTACTGGAGATTCGACTTGTTCTAATTAGTCGCGAATCGTATCGTAAAAGCAGCCAGCCTCCTCGTACTTACTTCATCACTGGACTGGATCCCGCAGATAAGTTAAACATATTTAGTATGTGTCTAACCAGCTTCTCCCTCAACAGCATTGTGACATGTTAGACGTCTGTGTTAATAACGAATCTTTGTAACCTTTCGTGTCTTTAATTTCCTTTGTAAGTTAGGAAGAGGTGGCGATGATGAGGAGATGATGATGAGAATATAATGATAAAATGCACATTAATAATAGCCTTCAGCTCTGACCTCACGCTTACCGAAGAACAAAGATAATCGATCAATTATGACGACCGTTATTGATAATTGATTTACTATAAATATTATTTGCCCATATATCGGGCTGGTGGCAGCTCCAATAACTTTATCATGATTGATGGAGTGTAGAAAATATATGAATGTGGCGAATCGAAAGAAATGTCACGACGATTAAATAAAGAAAAAGAACATCCATCACAATGACAGCAACGTGCGGAAACCACGAACAAAACAACGGTGGCGACTCGGTGGGATAATCTACACCGAAGATCAAATCAGTTGGGGAAGGGGTTAAAGATTAGTGATTATCTTCGTATTTTAACACCTGTTCAACTGAAACAGTTTCGCAAGGTCGAAAAATTGAAAAAGCATGTTCTATGCAAAAGGCTGACACAACATAGAGAAAATCAGCAGGTCACACTAGCAGCGTTCACTTTGAGAGCAGGAGCACACTGGGGCGACTGACCTGAGCACGAGAGACGGACGGAGCACCAGGCGTGTGCATGAGGTCTGCTGGAGGTGCGTCTCATCGTAGTGGCCAACGCATGCGGCACAGCCTGCCGACCCTGGCCAACACTGTACAGCTCCATTTGGCCGCTCTCAGAAGCTCTTAGCTACTCTCACGCCTATTTTCAACATCAACACAGCCTCCGTTTTTTAAAAAATGTCGAGTAAGTGCAAGGTCACTTCAGTCCCTTCCCACACAGCTCTGACAATGTTCTCACGGATTTCAATCAATTATCTTCAAAGTTTCTGAGCAAGTTTAGTGAGATGACTATCTCCGACAATGATTTTCCTCCGAACGGAATTAGACATAATATATACGTTTCAGTTTGGAAAATTTAGGCATGAACATCCACGCTTGAGTCAGAAAAACAAAACACTTTAAGGTAAATTAGCGTCACCAAAATGATTAAAATCTGGAACATGACGTCATGTCACTGAAGTCGATAATGATCATTTCCTGCAGATTGTGAACGGACAAAGAAGATAATATAATCTTCACGAAGTAAGAATCCTCATCTATATCCATGGTTCAAGTGAAATTAGCTCATTAGCAGTTCACTCTACAATAAAATAGTGTAGAAATTTTCTTAAAAATTCCTTTATATTAATTAAAAATTGAAAACGCTTCCTTTTAAAACACCGTCGCTATTCATGAAGGGATTTTCTGCACTGAACACATTTGCACTCCTTGGGCAAAGTTCAGCAACTAATACATTCTGCCCAATAGGGATTGCACATCACCTGTCAAATTCACTGTAACAAGACAAAACAGGACAGAAACAAGGACACAAAATTAAGCTGGGTTCATCAGGCTGGCGCATGGCTCGATCAGCCCAAAGTTACAAGTGACGCTGACTTGTTTTCATTACGTCCATTGTTTGTATTTCAAATCAACCTTACTCTCTTGTGCCACAATAGTCCAGTTGCAAATTCGATTGTTACGTTTGTTCTCTTAACTTATAAATTGCATTAATCTACAGATTTTCAAAGAGAACTCTAACGAGGTACAGGGGTTAAAAAACGATTCGTGATACAGCGAAATATTTGAACTTTGAACTTTCCGCTATCAAATTTATTTCAAAGTCTCTTTGAGATTTTGAAGTTTTTAAAAAAAACTAAACTTAATATAAAAGTGTAAAGAAATCCAAAATTCACCGTAGGTATGCAATTAATAACAAAACTTAGAAAACAGGGAGAATTCGCAATACAGTATCCATATATGAAGATACTTGATCGCATAACCATTATTAGATACGGGTACAACAACCTCAGCCCATTTTAATATGAAGGCATATGAAGGTCTTCCACAAATTCAAAAGAATTATCTTCATAACAGACTATTCCATAATTAAAACAGACCTAACGGATACCATTTGCGAACTTGAATTTTCACCAGCTTCTAGATATTTCCCATGGAATTTTAATGAGGATATTCAAGGGCCAGAGTGAAACCCTGATTGTCCTCCTAAGCAGACAATCTGAAATGTATGTAGTTAGCTCTGCGTCTAGGGCTGTTGCCATGCTGAAACACAAATCTTTTTCAACCTGAGCTTCTGAACTCAAGGAGTAAAGTGTTCAGACAAAATTTTCCAATTATTGTCAAATTCACTGTTCCTTTCACTACACTAACAAAGGGTTGAACAAAGCACCAACAAAAGGGCTTGATTAACAAAGGGCTTGAAATCTCGTTTATGTATAACTGTTCCTGTATTTACAAGTCTCCGTAATGTATAAGACTATTGCGCTAAGTGGATTTCAATAAAAAGTATTATTATAACTACATGAAATTCCACTGTGCCTGCAGATGATGAGCAACCCATAACACAATGCTCTCACCACCATGTTTCCCAATAGGAAAGAAGTTCTTAAGTCTCATGAAAGTTATTCAGCCGTCACCAAATATCCCAAGGGAATTGTTACCTCTCAGGTTCATTTTAGTTTCGTATGATCGTATAGCCTTATTGAAATATTGGCCTTTTTCGTTAAGAGCATTAGCGGATTCCAATCGGACTGTAGCATCTTTTCCCGATAGAAGTGGGACTCTCCTAGCAGAGCATGAAAATCTTTGGATTTTCTCCACCCACAAAACATTGGTGATTATTGTTTCAATTACGGTTACAACACTGATGCAGCATGATCTATTAATCATCAAAGAGATATCTTGGGGTCGTTTTCGCCATAATAAAACTCTTGAAGCGATCTCATTACAACTAGCGTGAAGCACCTAATCTTACTGCATTCGCCACTGTTCCCCCAGACTTTCATTCCATAACGATATGGAGCTCATAGGAATGTTGAGTTTCTTGGATATTTTCCTGCATCCAGTGCCACTCTTGTGCTATTGCTTACTTGAATGCTGTATTCTTCGGCTTTTGCCATCCTGGAAGTAATAGGCGTTGTAGGTTCGACAAAGGCTGGCTGTTCGCTGGAAAAGAGACCATTGAAGTGTATCCTATACATCAGAAAATGTATCAGACAAGTTCTTGACATTATACTAGACGTATTTTCTAGGCATTTAAACAATCTGATGCTACTAAATCGTGATAATTGTAAGGTTTCTAACTAAGTTGGAAACATTTTTTATTACCCCTTGTTTTGTGATTCCCGTTCGTAATTGTTAATCTTAATTGATTAACAATAACTATTTCATTTTCAAAAATTTTCTAGTATGTTTAAATTTCTTTTTCAGATCTGATTTAATGACAGAAACAGTTTTTGCTACATTACGAATGCTTATTTGAGCCACTGTATCGCAATAACGTAGACCTGCGAGTAAATTTGTTAACTCAATGTCACGGAACCCTGCAGGGTTGCCACAAACACTCAAATTTTATTTGAAAACTCTCGAACTTGAGGATTCTGGCTAATTTAAAAAAGATGACGGAGCGTAGCTAAGTTGACCTTACAAAACACACCCTACCAGCTGCACCGCTGCGGCGGCGTGAATTGTTCAAAAATCCTACCCTGAACCAGCAAATGAGACTTCAGAGGAGTTCACACCAGCGGTTCACACCAGCGCCGAACACATGTCGGGGCCAAGCGCAGTCACTGCCAGGCCACGCGCAAAGGGAAGGATACTTCTTAAGCATAAAATTCTAAATTGCATAGCAAAATAAAGCGCGGCTGTATGACTTGGTCAGGTGAAGGACTTGCCGGTCGCGACAAAGTCATGCAAATGAAAGGCAAGTGCACGACACTAACAACGCTGCCGAGAAGACGAAAACGCGGCTGAAGAATTCCTCTACCGTTGATGGAGAACCTTATGAAGTCTTGTGTATAGCTTCACGGCTGTCAAAGTGGTCCTAATAACTATCATCTAGTAACTTCATATTATTATGAGAAAGCAATTTCACCGAAACTAATGGCACTCAAGATTGGGTATTCCTCTAAAAATTCACGACAGCGCGGCTGGAAGGACACATTTTGCAGCACCTGCAGGCAGCAGCGCCGTGTTCTGTGCGGTAAGCAAAATGTTGCCTATGGCCAGGTAAGAAAGCGTGCAAGGAACAAATTCAGTGAGTGCCTGTAAAGCTCTTTTGTTGCTGCTGCTGCTGTAGCTCTTTGCTAATGGAGTAAAAATTCGTAGCGTCAAGTTCCTAAATAAAAATTAACTTCAAGTAATATACCTCATTTTTATTTATGCTTCAAATCCAATTTATACTATACTAAATGTAAAGATACTGTTAACACCTACAAAATACACTAAATCCTAGTTTTTTATAACCTAACAGGAATATTGTGAACACCTGTGATTAATATGTCTAATTAATGCGTAAAATACAGCGCCCTTCGAAGCGGGTGAGCTGAATAAATGGATCGTATATATTCCACACAAGGATTTTTGAAAATTCGTGGTAATTTCCGATTAATCGAAGGTTTCTATTGTTTTGATGATGTAGGGGCAGATGAAAACAATTTTTGGTCGTGAACCAGACGTTACCGGTCTCCGTGCACCGCCTCCCCGCCCTCCCCCGCACGCGACTGTGGCAGATCCCTAGAAGCGTGAGCGCGAACTGAACGTTTGGAAAGTTTTCGATTGGACTTGGGAGCATTCGCTATATGCGGCAACGCAAGGCGATTTCTTTACAGTCACCACCTCTTTACCGCTTGAATTTCTTCTCGTTGTACCGTTAACACAACCACCGTTGTTTTGGCCTAGCATCAGGTTCTCAACGCCATCACAGTGTGCTGCTCGGAGTAAAATTGAACACTTTAACCGCAATACGCGCCACCGGTGGACACGGAAGGGATTTTCGTAATGCTTCTGACCAACCAGTAGTCACAAACTCAATTTTCGGAAATACTTGATTAAAGTTATATGAAGGCTATTTTCAAAATTGCTCACTACAATTGACTTTAAATTTGAGTTGAGTATTGACCTCAAGTTTAACCAATTGCGGTTGAAGTATTAAAGTCACGGGTTGGAAGGTGAAATTCGCAACATATTCTCTGCATGGAGGCTACTTTTTCAAAAAATAGCTGATATGAAAAGCAGTTGTGCAAACGTGATCATTTGGGAGGGCGCTTTAACACAATGTATACGACAAAATTGACAAGATTCGTCTCCCATCCAGACTCCTTTTCCATAGCATTTAATCAGTTATGGAGCATCTAAAGTGCAGCCAGAAAAAGAAAACACTCCAAGTGACTTGTTATTTTTGCGACGATGCTCTGCGCTGATTACTTGTTTAAAAACATTAACTGAGAATTCGTATATTTTAAAACGTATGTATGAGCAAAAAGCTTCATGAACAGTATTTTCCGTTGAAATGACTCTCCAAATGAGCTTATAATTACATTTCCTGTACCTGAGTTTCACCAAAACATTTCTCTACTAATACACGCTTCACTTAATCGATAAAAAGTTTTGTTTAAAAAGTCATTGTCACTCACCATATTTTCCCGTCCTCTTGCTCGACATTTGTGATGCGCCGCGCTCTCTAGTGCTGGTCGCTAGCTGTCAAACTAACGCCGCTTGGTGACGGTAAACATTTTACGGTAAATATTTAAAGGCGACTGACACTTTCGGCTAGAATAGCGCCAGTTGGGTGGCACCGAGGCAGTTTTTTTTTGCTTCCCTTGATAATGGTTGTAAATAACGCACCTCTCACATAGATAATGAGCTCTTGTAAAACTGAAAAGCTACGACAGTGACTTTTTATTAACAATATCGTTCGAATTTAACTACAGCCTTAAAAAGTGTTTATTTCTCAACACAAACCCTTAAAATAAAAAACAGTAATACATTATTTTAAAAGTATTCTTTATACTGAATGGACCTGTTTAAGCAAGGGAAAACAGCTAAGCCGTACATCACAGCGCATGAATGAGAAACTATCGCATCCGCTTGTGGAATGAGAGGTTGTGGTGGAGAAAGGCGAGTTTGCGTTGAGTAAAAATGGTTCAACACATACACAATACACGGCTCCCCTTCTCAGTTTCAGGATCACTTCCTACACTAGTGAACTTATGTACTTGGTACTATAAATTTGCATAAGAAAGTAAAATTGTTTTCACAGCATAAAAATGAAAAATATCACCACCATAATCACGCAACATTTTGATAATTGCGCAAGGTTACAATGCAATTGGGAGCATGATAACACTTTTAATTTAAGTTTGCACCATTAAAAAATCTATGAAATGAATTCCTACCCCTGACGACATAAGTGTAGACGGATCACTTGAGACTTTACAGTAGTATCTACAAGTGAAACATTTAGAACAACGAGTCTTTACCTTAACAGCATAAATGTAAATAAACAAGTGCGAAAACTGGGAACATAAATTAATTACTAGTTCTGGCATGTGTGCCACAATTCCGGTTGACGATACGCAACTTGTGTAAACTGAAAGTCATTTCAAATTAACAATAACGATTGAAACCTCCTCTGCTGTATGACTATTACAGCGCAGCTTCGTGGGAAGATAAGCAGCCTAGAAGTCACGTTTTTTTTAACCTTCCCTAGGGCCTCAGTACACATTTGCGAGTGAAAAACCTGAAGCTAATCACCAACGGTGAACAAGTCTTAGAGCAGTTTCCGGATGAGCACTAGGGACAGCGATGAGAGTCTTTCAACAGAGTTACTCAAAACATGTTCTCAAATAAATTCTCGAAATTACATTGTTTTCATTTTGGACAAACCATTATGTGACGTTGCTGAAACTCAGGCTTCTATTTAGACACAAGAAGGTTTCACCATCTGCTCCATAAATCCTAGCGCTTATGTATTCTGTGAGTGCATGCATGTTTTAGGACTGTAATAAACGCGTCACACAGAATACATTCCTGCCAAACTAAAACCCACATTGTGTCACGTCACGAATTGCATTATCACTTTCCAGCTATACTTAACACAAATATAGGGGTAATACCGATTCGATTTACCTCAATGCTTCCCCAAGGCGACGACGAGAGGAGAGTGAGGTGGGTCAGGATTGGCTGGAGCATTCTTCCAAACCCTAAGCAATTGAGACGTGTAGCCTCGTCAACTCAAATTATTGAGTGAAAAATACTGTTACTCTCTCTTAGCTCCGTGCCTCGCAACGCCTCGTGGCGTACTCAAGCGACTTGGTAGTGAGAATCCTTGTCGCGTAATTCATCACTTACTCAAATCGCTATTGTATAAACTGTCGCGCAGACGTTGCACATTACCAGATGTAATAAACATTTTACCCTACATTCGAAATCAGCGTCTCAAGCAAAGTGTTGAAGGAGTTGCATGTTGTAATTCGTGATGGAGTCCGTCGTACTGAACAAGTAAAATAGGCGATTTTTCTAAGTCTACAAGGACTCAAATTAAACAGCCAGAGGGGGAGAATTTAAAACTCTCAAAGAGAAGTCAGATTATGACTTGACCGATTACAAACGTTCAATGATAGATGATAGCACAACAATACATATTCAAAACCATATATTTGTCATATCTATATCTAAAACCATAACATCTTAAAAAGAGTTCTACTGGGGCAGATGGTCGGCCAGCTTTAGGTATGAGGTCGAAATGTTCTCAATTCTTTTTTAAAATGAACCTTGGAAAAAGTGTTTCATTTCGAGTAGTTCGCTTTTTGCTGGCACATCGAAGCTCAATTGTGTGGAGTGAAGCACGGCTATCGACGTGGGCGCGCTTCTGAGCCCGGCGTCTCTATTGAAACTTCCTCCGTTGAGCACCACAAACTCCGGCTGAAGCGGCATCAGCATGCAGGCAGGGTAAGGTGTCGCCTCACTGACGCCTGAGGGAGGAAATGTGGCCAAGAATTTCAAGACCAGAGAACCGAAAGGGACCATAGACACACAAAGACTTCATTGTAATGTGAGTATGAACTCCCCCAGACAATTAAAGCTCGCTGACCACATGACTACAAACGTTAAGATTTTTTCACAGAATATTCTTAACTATATCTTAACATTTGTACTCAATATCAGCTTCCAGTTTGGCATGAGGGACGACCATGCCTTACCTATACAACCCCCAAATGTGGCATGCCGACTGTAATGGGCATATGAACACCACGAGTTCCACAAGCTTTCCCTGTCTCGCGCGCTAGCGGAGAGAATATTCCAACCGCACCGCTTGAACTCGACACGAATATGAGAGCCGCACATTTGCATAATCGGGGAAATCTTCAGCACCCACGCTGCGGCGCCGCAAAATGATGGGTTTATAAAATATGGATAGTTGCATGGTGGCAGCACTGCCGGAGCGTCAGCAGCGCACAGGCGGTACCTCAGGGCAGGGCAGGAAGTCTTTCTTTTGCGACTTTCAGAATGGTTTTATGACGCAGCTAGGGATCGAGCAAGACTTAAAATTCGGTTAAAGGACAGGCTAAATTACATGATATCGCAGAAAAACCATTAGAGAAGCTCCGGTTCTCATTGACACTCTGAATGGTAAATGTAGCCTTCAACACACACAAGCTACAGATTGTTCAATTGCTAAACAAAGACCACTAGTTTCATCGAACAACAAATGATTCCCCTTGATCTTCACTCGCTATGTTTTACATCTTTTGTAAATGCCTAACCTAAGTTAAAAATTTGCTTAACTCGTATTTTTTCGAGGTCTTAATGATTAAGGGTTTTTTTTGTTGCTTGTGTTCATAATAAAAATGTTTTCCTAACTTCTACATTTCATTTCCCTGCCCCTCGCAAAATACGAATTTTTCTGCTAAACTTTCCAAATTTCAAAGCCTCGTAACTCTAGAAGGATGTATTATCGACCACACGGTAATAGAGTAAAAAGTGTTTATTTGAACGGTCCCAATCTGATGTTTGAATTGATTCAACAAAATTCTGGTCACTGTGTCTATACAGCAAATAAACAAGTAAAGTGTACATGTCACTAGACTTGGGGTATCTCTGAGAATAAGGAAGGACTGGTCTCAAAGGAGGAATTTAAACCTCCCCAAGAAAGATAGATGAACAGCGACGTGAAACGGACTGAGTACACGAAGTCATGCAACCGACACACTGATATGTGTGACCGATATTGGTGAAAAGTAAGAACGCATCGAAGGTTAGAAATTGTAATTCTAAGAACAGCACATCCAAAAAGCAACGTGTGCAGCAAACAAAAATCTGCAAAAGTGCAGCAGTTACAACAACAAAAAGAACTAGCCTAAAATGAACGTGCACACATTTTGTATTTTTTTTCTATCTTTCGTTTGAGAGTAATTTGAAGTCGATAGGTGCATTTTTTCGAAAGTTACAAGTGGGTGAACTTATGTGTTGTATTAGTGACGGAGCTTATCAGGAAAAGATCCGTACTGAAAACTGCACTTTTACTTGGAAAGGGTGTGGGAAAATTAAAATAATACAGCAAATGCCTATCAGTAGAGTCCCACAAACAACAGCATGGCTCCTACCGCCATCGGAAGTCGCCACCGCCTCCTCGCACACCATGTGGCCCACAAGGAGAGAAAAGCTTAGGCTCTGTCTCCTGATACTGAGTGGAGTCGCTCTACCTCTCCAGTCGGTCTCTAGCTGACACTATGACGAGCTTCACCATTCCCGCATTGTCTATGATAACTTTCACAGACCAGTCCACTTTTGAAAAGACCTCGTTTTTAATAGACTAGAAATTTATTGGCAGCACTCGCACCGTCAAAGCAATGACGCATCTGTCAGATGAACGTAATACTTCACGCTGACCTCAAGTAGAGACAAAATGAATGTTATAAAAGGTACCACCAGAGAATCTTCCAGGATGAGCGGTTGGTAATTCATGCAACCGAAAGGTTGCTCAGACAGACTGTAAATTGCGCTGTTGAGCCCGAAAAAGGTTAGACTATCGTACAAAATTTAGATTAGAATGGTTCTCTAATTGGTAATGATGAAAGTCAATCCTTGAATAAAAATGATAAAATAATTTTTTTCTGATGCTAATAGTCTTTGCAGTGTGACAGCGAATGCAAATGACAAACGACGAGCCTCATTATAGTGCAGCGGGCTCTGAAAGCTTTTTGAATGTAGTAGAATTCCATGAATGGCAATGAAGAAGCGGAGGGCTCAACTTCACTGGTCTTAATAAGTTCAATGGCTGCGGTACGAAGTTAAGCACCCGAGCGTGGCCACAGCTCCTGCAACAAATTTCAAGTCTGCGTCCAGAAATTTGAAACCTGAAATATATTCCTGTAAGTACGGGTCGTATTGCGCTCACCGTACAGCCGCAGCGGAAACACATTATTGCCCAACTTCGGAGTCTAAAACCATTTGACGGCTTTATATTTTCCCAGTTAAAATACCTCTACCGATCGTACACAAACCCTCAAGGACAGCATTGATATGACTAGAATTGAGGCTTCCTGTCATGATATGCCTACGCTGTTAATTGTTTGATGGCGTTTCACATAGCATGAACACTTCATATATTGGATACACTTCAGCTGCGGTATGACGCATTCTTGCACGCCGCAAATGACTTGAAAGCATCGTTGTGCATGCGCAATTTTAGTTCAATAAATGGTATTCAAGAATCACTGAGAGGTGAGCGCTTGAAACTGCTCTAAAATACATTACACGCATCCTCTGCAGTTGTCCAATTAACAGCTCGCATTAAGAATTCCACGGCGACATGAGCACAAGTCCGAAAGCGGCTCGCAGGAGTTGCCCCTTCACCACACCTCGCACAGGAGCCTAAGTAGGAATTCAATTCCGGAGACGATAGGAACAACGCTAAAAAAATTTTGAGAGATGCAATCCAGACAAGGAACTCCATGGCAATAGCTCTAGCAGACATAGACTGCAGCATGCGTAAAGAAAATTTTTGGGCGAGATTGGAAGGAAGACTCATTTCGAAGCGGCCATGCAGGAGACGCAGAGACATTCCAAACCTACGGCAAGGGGTTGGAAGTACGTTGCTCTCGATAAACAGGCCATTCCAATGAGCACAGGTCTTTCGGCACCGTTTTTATTAGACAATGTAAATTAAGTTCCGACAGACTCTCATGATTGCGTCGTAAGAGGCGGTCGCACTGCCGTGTGTGACGCAGCATGGCGCACAGCACCGCTGCGCAGCATGACGCACAGCACCGCTGCGCAGCATGACGCACAGCACCGCTGCGCAGCATGACGCACAGCACCGCTGCGCAGCATGACGTACAGCACCGCTGCGCAGCATGACGCACAGCACCGCTGCGCAGCATGACGCACAGCACCGCTGCGCAGCATGACGCACAGCACCTCTGCGCAACATGACGCACAGCACCGCTGCGCAGCATGACGCACAGCACCACTGCACAGCATGACGCATAGCACCACTGCGCAGCATGACGCTCAGAACCACTGCGCAGCATGACGACCAGCACCGCTGCACAGCATGACGCACAGCACCACTGCGCAACATGACGTTCAGCACCGCTGCACAGCATGACGCTCAGAACCACTGCACAGCATGACGCACAGCGCCACCGCGTAGCATGACGCTCAGTACCGTTGCACAGCATGACGCACAGCACCGCTGCGCAGCATGACGCACAGCACCTGTGCGCAGCATGACGCACAGCACCACTGCACAGCATGACGCATAGCACCACTGCGCAGTATGACGTTCAGCACCGCTGCACAGCATGACGCGCAGCACCACTGCGCAGCATGACGCACAGCACCACTGCGCAGCATGACGCACCGCACCACTGCACAGCATGACGTGCAGCACCACTGCGCAGCATGACGCACAGCACCACTGCACAGCATGACTCACAGCACCTCTGCACAGCATGACGCACAGCACCGCTGCGCAGCATGACGCACAGCATGATGCACAACACCGCTGCACGGCATGACGCAAAACACCGCTGCACAGCATAACGCACAGCATGACCCGCTGCAAAGCATGACGTACAGCATGACCCGCTGCAAAGAATGACGCACAGCACCACTGCACAGCATGACGCATAGCCCCACTGCGCAGCATGACGCACAGCATGACGCAAAACACCGCTGCACAGCATGACCCGCTGCACAGCATGACGCACAGCACCGCTGCACAGCATGATGCACAGCACCGCTGAGCAGCATGACGCACAGCACCGCTGCACAGCATGATGCACAGCACCACTGCGTAGCATGACGCACAGCACCGCTGCACATCATGACGCACATCCCCGCTGCACAGCATGACGCACAGCACCGCTGCACAGCATGGCGCACAGCACCGCTGCGCAGCATGATGCACAGCACCACTGCGTAGCATGACGCACAGCACCGCTGCACAGCATGACGCACATCCCCGCTGCGCAGCATGACGCACAGCACCACTGCACAGCATGACGCACATCCTCGCTGCGCAGCATGACGCACATCCTCGCTGCGCAGCATGACGCACAGCACCGTTGCACAGCATGACGCACATCCCTGCTGCGCAGCATGACGCACAGCTCCGCTGCACAGCATGATGCACAGCACCGCTGCACAGCATGATGCACAGCACCGCTGCGCAGCATGACGCACTCCAATAACGCCAGTCAGCAAGACGCACGCAGCGGCCAGGCATCAAAGATGTTTCCGCCTGAGCTGAAGATTTAATTTCACGAGAGAAACTCCACCGGAAAACCTACATTGAACCAATTGAACCGAATTTTATTGAATTCAAAGTTACGTGAAACGAATAAAGCTGTGGAATGCCGTGTGTCGCTTTGTTCAATTTTTTGTCATGAATTTAAAGTAATGTTCACGGCAGGTTTATGATGCGACTGGATTGTTGCCATCAACAACAATTTTTAATTGGATAAATCACCAACGACGCTGAAAGAGCAATAGATGCACCTAAGTTTGAAACTCAAGTAAGAACAAACCAAGACTGACAAATGAATCACCCGCGAATGATTTAATTCAAATCAAACTCAAATCGTTAGTGTCACAATCCTGCTAACCGGGGAATATGATGCTCTGTTCTTGGGTCTTTTTTCTGCTATTACGGCACTTTTCTACCTTTTCAGAATTTCTCTCCAACTTGGGCATTTCTCGCCAGAGAAGCATCTAAAACTCAATGAGAAATTTAAACTGGAATTGTTGTTACTGACACCACGCAGCAGCCCGCTACACAGCCTGGCTGCTGTAGTCCTCCTACACACATGCGGGTGAGCCACTGCGTAGAGCTAAGATCTGATTAAGGCAGTTAGGCGGCTGTTTTGCTAAAAAAACAGGGCTATCGGTGATTCATTAGAACACAGACATTTTACTATTAAAATTGAAACCCGTAGTTACAAATGTATTGGCCGCAGCGCACTGCAAAAAAATGCAGCGCGGTGTCAAACGTGTGAAGTGAAAGGACATTTTCTCGACGCCATGACCCAAGCGACAAAAGTTAACAATCAAAGCGGCACTTGCGCATGCTCGATAGATTCTCCAGGAATTGGAGAAATTGTTACATCATTTTTTATAAAATTAGGCTTAATTGTAATCTTGCACTTGACGCTCGAACAATAAAATTTAATGTTGTCCATGTACAGAGCAGGCCAAATATCCTCAGGCTATGAAAACTAAGATGGAGGTGTGAGAGAATTAAGTTATTTATTCATTTCATTATTTCATAGTATTTAGGTGTTTTCTATTTTTGAATGATATATATTTTGAATGACATTCCCGTCCTTGGCAATGACAGGAAACTACATAAACAATGACAAAGCTCGCACGCACCTATTAGGCAAAGAAATCATAGTGCCATGGCTCCACGACGCTGCTTTCAAAAGAAGGATTAAGATATGTAATGGGATTAGACATAGTCCATTATCGAACCCACATCAGACTCGTGCTGCTCAAACTAGACTGATTCCGCTGCTAGTAGCTTGGGATGAGTTTGTACGTGGAGCGCTTGTGTGAAGATCTACTGACGAGGGGAGACACACTCACTTCTTTCCACTAAATACGTCGGTAATCCCACGTACCTGAGCTGATAGCATTCATGCTGTACTCCTCGTCAGCTCAAATAATGCGCGAATGATTGTAGAACTGGAAGCCGTGATCACAATTGGACTTTACTGTGAGGCCTGTGCACGAACAAGCACCACTGAGGAGTTCCAGATGAAATTCTGTACGGTTTTCAAGGAAACGAAAAATGCAAACTAGGCCTGCAATGTCCGGAATTGCTGCCCGCAACAACAATGATCCGGCAAAAAGCAAGGGTAACAAAGCCGGGTGAGGATTAGGCCGAGCGGCAAGTGGGAGGCTCCCTCCTCATTAGCGAGATGGTGGCGGGAGCGGCGGCCAATTGCTCAGCGCAGCTCATTATTGAAGCCACTCGCTCGGATTCTCTCCCGCTTAGCCTGCCTAAACATAGTCGGACTCTAGAATAAACACATAGTTACCTCACAAAAAGTTGGAGGGCATTCCATTTGAAAGAAAAGCACACAAAAATCCTCCGTAGAAATAAGTATGTGTAAACTTTTCTTAATACAAAACTAATAAACTGAAAAAGATTTTATCTATGGTGCCCGAATTATTGACGAAATAAGCAAGAGTTTTAGTTCATCGTTGCCGATTTTCACCTAGGTTTAACAGAAGTAGTGAGCAGAGTTCACAAAAAAACGAGCCGTTTTCCTGCACATCCCTGGACTAAAGCTGAGCTGATCATCTTCTTCATTACTGCCTAATCTGAACATTGGCAAACGAAGTAGAAGGTCAGCAAAGTTGGAATCAATGAGTATTGATCTATCAGTGGCCTATAAGAGTGCTGGTCCTCACTGTAGACTACTCCTCGTTCAAATAGAACGTAAGTATGGTCACTCACACAAACCGTCCTGACTGCCATGTCCCGTGATCCAGCAGCAAACCCAACCCGACCGCAACTTCGGGATGACCAGACAAGCTCACCAGGGACTGACTGACCGCTTGGCTTAGATTCTCTCCCATGCTCCCATCGTAACTTCCGCTAACTCCAAACTAATCTCACACCAAGCACAAATTCTGCCTGCCGCACAGCTTGCCTCTTGCAGTTTCTTAAGCTACTAACCCATTTTACCCCACCAAAAATAAACAGAAAGCTTAAAAACTCCAGAGAGACAGCGTTATTAGTTTTCATATTTTACCCCGCAACTTCCAGTCTCGGCTGTGTAGCTTTATTTTAGAAGACACTCCGCTTCTACTCATCCTCCGACTTATCTAGGTTGTAGTAGAAATGCGCAATGAATATCCTAACTTGGAGCAGAAAGTCCGTAATATCTGAAGTTGGCCGTGAATGACGACAATGTGAGCACACCGCCCGTACTGAAATGAAGTAGCTGATAATTTTAACTTTAAACGAACCTACAGTTGCTAAGGCAACGCAGCCTCAAAATACCTCACACAGTGACTTGAACTGTTGAAATAATCTTTCTGTAGAATCTAGTCTCACAATCTAGCGAGCGTACAGACATTATTGATTGTTTTAAATGTAAATTTGATTTCATCGCACGCGCTTGAATTTCAGAAAGAAATTTTTTCATGGAACTTTACGGCTGATTAAATGCAAAAAATATTATCTCGTGGTTTCAACTCGACATTATTGTCAAATTTGAGACATTAATTAAACGCTAGCGTTCTCCAATAAATGTAGGTATCTCTTGAAGATCTCTCCAAAGGTTCAGAACAAAGACC
This sequence comes from Platorchestia sp. MABIK, assembly GCA_014220935.1. Lineage (NCBI taxonomy): Eukaryota > Metazoa > Arthropoda > Malacostraca > Amphipoda > Talitridae > Platorchestia > Platorchestia sp. MABIK. The sequence continues at coordinate 60,733 of JACJUY010000347.1, forward strand.
ACGAGCGCCTCACGTTGCCCAGACACCCGAGTCAGTACGCTGGGATGCACAAGACAGGCCGGGGAGTGCGAGCGACTATTTAGTGAAGTAATTTCACGCCAGGATTTGGCGCTCGAGCCGAGCCAAGCGCGGAGCACCAAACGCAACGCAGCGAAGTTGAGCCCCTCTTCCTCACAACAGCAGCACTTACACACCCAAAGTAAGTTGGTAGAAAGAACACCAGTAGAAACTGAACAAGGAAGGCCTTAGATACTACGAGTAATTAAAACTTAGAAAAAAAACTTCAGCATTAAAACAAATGAACAACAACTTAGGACGTTAGATGATTCATTTTCAAAAGTGCAGATATTTTCTTTTAATTTGGATTACACAGTTCTGATAAAAAGATGTATCTGCTGATACCATACCCTGTACAGCTGATACCATACCTTCTCCCACCCCAATAACAGATTGCTCCAATCACTTTTACCGCCAGTAAGGACTGATGGCTGCAATTACTTCAACGTTCCCTATAATAATTCATTTCCCACTTTCCATCTCCTGCACTCTCGCCCCCATCCACACCATACCCTTGCAAAATTACTTCTGATTCTAAGAAAATTACAAATTCTAACTCTTGATCTAGAGCACGGCAGTCGTATCATGAAACCAGCTACCTCCTTTGTGTGAACTTCGGTGTGTCCCAGTCTCACAACATTCATCAGTAAAGAATTCCATGGGATCTGCCACCAAGAGTCCGTCCGGCACAGGACGAGAGAAATCCTACAGGCGGAATGGTACGACGTCCACTAAGCAAGCAGCGAACCGAGCAGTCGTCGAGGGATGAAAATATACGGTGAGAAATTAGTGAAAATGTGAAAAACAGTAACAAAGTTATTAGCATAGTTTAGTCAGGATTGCATCACACTTCGCCGCCCACCTCTTCCAATGAGCCCCCATCCTTCCCTATGATGGGAGCAAGAGATGAGAGGCAGCGGGGGAAGAGAAGTTATAATGAGCTCCCGAAATGTGGCTCGAGAGCGGCAGCTACAAGCTCGGCGCCCGATGAAAGATTGTAGTTCATTGCAGGCAAACGTTAACGAGTTACCCAGTAAATTACTTCAGCACTATAACATCTCTATGGACAGACTTTATTCTATCGATAATACTTACCTAAACAGTATAATGGAAAACCCGACTTCCAGTGCACGAAAATTAGACTTTGAGGCTGTTGAATAGGTAAGCTGATGGCTTATAGTTCATGGATTTTAATTTAAGTACAGAACTGGCTCACTATAACGTTAATTAGGTAGTGAACATGATGAGCTAGAACGAATTGTATTATTAAAGAATTCGTTAACCGCGTTGAAATTTAGACAATAATACTGTCGGTGACGGCCACATTAAAAGGAGAAATGTTTTCTTGTGGTTACTTCAACGCTTTTATTCCAGTCATAATAACTCATCACTACCATGAGCCGTCTAAATTAATTTCCATCGGCGTCAAGGACGCCAACAAAACAGAGCAGAACAGTCTTCCCAATAAACATATGAATATGAGTGAATTTGAATAAGATTGCCCCGAGCCACTCGATACTATGGTCGAGTCACAGTTCGCGCCGACGCTGCTAATTCTCCGCGGGATCCGAACTGCGCCCCTCAGTAGCGGAAGGCTCCAGCAGAGAGCTGGCGAACTCGCTGAAAGTCGGAGCACAACGAGGACAAGATCGGGCAGCAAATGGAATAGTCGAACTGAATAACTTAAACGGCTAACGCAGAAGGTATTTGAGCACATGTTGCACAAAATCTAACGAGTAATATTCATAAACATGTTCCAAGTAGTAGTTAGTTATCTTACAAGAATTAGCAGCAGGTAATTAAGAAGCAATTTGTTAGGTAATTACCCAATACAAATATATAATTTGAGTTTCAACGCAAATAGAACTAAAATTGCCATTTTTGACAGTGTGGATACAATAGCAATGAAATAAAAACGAGTTTACTTAAAAAAGACGAAGAAAATAAGTAACGCCTGCACCTGGTTTTAGCCAGATTCGAGTTGATGCCAAATTTAAATGGCTAGACTTTATTAATTTTTCATTAAGTAGTAACATACAAAAACAATTCAAGACCTCTAACAACAGACTTTCACCTTTATGAACAGCACGGTACACCAAGTATTTTGATCAAGATTACAGGTGAAGCACAAATGTGCTCATTCAAAATTACAATATGTTTTTTCACTTAACACCTCACGTGCGTTAGTACAACGATTTAACAAATAGTGACTCGTTTTGAGTTATGAGCGATGTCATCCTCTCAAAAATTGTGCTAGACAGCAAGTGTGCTGAAAAAAAAATGGGAACTTAAATTAATCTGGAGGTATAGACGAATGGAATGTCGGCAAAACAATTGATGGACTAATCTATCTGAAGAAACTAGCTTACTCTGGCTAAAAACATCACGCCTCATGGAAACAACATTTTGAAACGCTGCAAGAGCTAAACAAATGATTTTTTCATCTCATTTAATTAAGGTGATCACATTCTCTTGTGTATTATTTATTGATTTCTCTAGTGTCTTATGACGAACACGAAGGCGCAGTCACGGTCACCCGCGGTCGAGCTACATGAAACCCGTTTCTGATCCCGGTGTCGAGTGGAGAATTACGGTAAGTTCTCATATCATTCAAAGGGAAGAAAATCCTAGTTGGCAATGCCGGGAAGTGAACCGGTGACTCTAATGGTGAAAAGATCGTGCTGTTCACTACTAGGCCACTGTGACCCTACAAGAAACAAAAGGAGCGGAAATACAATGCCGATGTGTAACAAATTAGACCCCTTCCTTACAGAAAACTTTAAAATACTAGTCTAAAGGTCGCAAACACAATTTTGTTAACTTATTTTAGTTTAGCTTGTCTAGAGGCAAGTTACTGGAAACACAGACAGTACATGCAATTGCCCTACACCAACACTGAGCAGCAAAAGGAAATGAACGACTCCCCGCTGCCTCTCAGGAACACTTGGAGACTAACCCCATCAGACCAAAACTCCTCGGAGGCACAAAGCTTGACATACAGGCGCTGGCATCACACACAACTCATGCAAATGATGCTCAGCCTCCTTCTTCCTGACACGGCTACAGCAACGAGGTCCTGACCGCTGGTCCGAGTCTGGAGAAGCGCATTGAGTGTCTTCAATTGTTTGGTCGCTGCAGTATCCATTGTGCGGGATAACGCTCATCCCTCAAGCAGTGAAAAGTGCATGTTGTGCCATCATAGTAATTTTCCTGAATATGGTTCTCCCATACAGATTTAGGCATTAAAAATTTATTGTTACTGAAATTCAACAAAATTTCACTCACAGATTCAAATGCATTTTGTAAGTTTACCACACTAACAAATTATAAAATGACCTCCTTTTACCTCGATTAAAAAGGTACAACGCGTAAATGTGTCGTATTCCATACTCACTCATCCAAACCAGACCATGAAACTTGTAGAACATCTTTCAGAGCATACACATTTAAACTGTAGTTAATAGAAAAATCACTTCGTAATATGAACCCGATAGCGAATGATATTGGCTTGCGCAGTGAACTGGACGAACGTCATGTTTTTGTTCCAAAACCAACTGAGATAATCCTCGCACTACTGCGGGGAGAAATTCGACTTGTGATGGGGCCTAGCCCTGGGTGAAGACGTGATTTTTTTTAAACTTTCAAAGATTCAGAGCAACATATTTTCTGTCAACATTTTCATGAAACGATGAGAGCTCATTTCGCTCCCTTCGGGATGAAAACCAAAGAACCTGAGACTTCGTTTCATCTGAAGCGACTGCGACCCAAACCATCACTCCAGTTCGGTTCGGCAGAAATAAGTACGACTCCGGCGAAAATAAGAGAGGCACGTTCCCTTCATCACACGCATTAAGTCTATCATTTTTAGGGCTAACGACAGCCTCTGCAATGAAGATCTTCTCATGGGACCAAATGAAGAGAGTGTTGACGACCTGCAAGGTTTCCGCCAACATCATTTATCCCCCGTCATGCCATTTCTTCTGCGAAGCATCAGAATAATTGTTTACGTAGCTTTTTGTAGGCACTCAACCCAATGTCATGCTTAAAATACCCCATGCGCAGAAGTACTTTAAACACCGAGCTGTCTTGCTGTTTTTCTCATGCCTCTTCTAGGCTTTCATATAGCTTTTTTCTCGAGTGCCTTAACAACCTTTTCAGAATGCTTGCTGGATGTTGTGCCGGTATTTGTACATTGTTTCCTCACATTGTAAACAGTTTTATTCAATTGTGTCGCTGTTGATTTTTCAAAGATTTTCGTGGCAACGATTTGACCACGTTTTGCTCTCCATGCAATTGTGCTCCAATTTTTTCTTGTTTACAGACGAAGCAATCAAAACACGTCGAGTCAGTGAGGCTGTCGACAAGTGCACTGCAAAAATTTTTATACGTCTGTCGACGGATTTAATTTTGAGTAAGTCTAAGCTTTCCTAATCATAACAAAGGTATTACAGAGAAAGGAAAGATGGAGGCACCATCCAGTATGGAGTTGAAGAAACGCGAAATCTTATGTGAAGGGAACGCAGAAGAGAGAAAGGAAGAATTTACCATTCAGTTTAGACAATCTACACCAAAGTAGTTTTCCTACACAAGATACCCTGCTCATAGAAGCAGCAAGTTAGGAATGAAGTTTATGAAACACAACTAAAGTTGAATTAAGCAATATGTGCTGAAAAACAGGACAGTATTGAACCGAAAAAGATGGTCAGTAATAAAATGCAAAATCTATTCTACACTAAGTTACCAAAAAATGTCGCGTACAGCATTTTCCCCCACTGTTTATATTTTACATCATTTCATTGCCAAGTTCATTTGTTTCAGTAAAACTGTACATGGCTGCATTCTAGAAGCGTTTATCTAGTGGTAAAGACCTGTTATAAATGCATATAGAATTCTAAACATTCATTTACACTGGAAAAATGATGACCTCTGGAAAGGACCTGTCAAAAGATAAATCATTGGGTTTCATCAAAGACCTGTCTTTCATCAAAGATGACCCGTGAAAAGGACCTGTCAAAACTTAATAGAAGATACTTCATTGGGTTTCATCAAAGAGGAAAATCAACACGGGACATCTGTACAGTAACAGGCTTTACTATCAGAACGTCTCCAGTCCAGCTGCTGTCTGGAGAGTCCAGCTATTCCTGCTGTTTACAACAGCCGTCTCTTATAAAACCGCTATCGACCATTGTACACAATCTTCAAACAAACCTTCACTCTACTAAATAATTAATCAAGAAACCGACCTAAGAAAATGACACTTGGAAATTATTGCGTATCATGAATTCCGTTTAGGCTCACGATACAGGTTTTTAATAACTTGAAACTGTTCACTCAGAAACTAAATCATTTCATCCTTATCTTCATACAACATTCTGAGTGGAGATTTCTTAATTTAGAGTTGATCAACTGTATGCGTAATAGTGAAAGAACGAACACAGCTTCAGATTCCTCCTGAAAAAATAATTTTATCCATTTACATCAATTATCATCAGCTAAGATTATTACTGATGAAATAAGAAGATTGTAACTGCCCGTTTCGAAATAAATCAACGGTCTAGACTAAATCAGTAAGAACAATTGCAAAGCTTTGCTTTCGCGCCAGCATACTTCTATATGAAACTGATAACAATTAGGAAAGGTACATACTTTGCGCTCAGCCTGAGTACAAATGACACCGCGAGAACGTGACATAAATTTAGGTGCGAACATCGGTAGGCACAGCTCGCCACGCAAGGAAAATAAGATTTTTTACCTCGATGAGACATGGGATGAAATAGAGAAACAGGAGAAAGAGAAGACACTTGAGCAGGAGGTCGGTTGCGCGGTACCTGTCTTATAAATTAGAAAGAAGTAAACAATGAAAGTTCAGGCTTATTTAGGTACAAATTTTAGCCCACAACAGACTCTTGCAACAAGAATGAGGAAGAAAGAAGGCGCCATTTAGTAGGGAGTTGAGGGTTCAGGGAATTTATGTGCAAGGTGCGTTCTTATGTAAGAACCTCTGCTCATAGAAGCAGTAACATAGGAAAGAAGTTCGTAAAACAAGATAAATGTTGAAGGAAGAAGTAAAAGGGCCTGAAAAAAAGACGATAGTGAACAAAAAATCAGTCTGTCTAATATAAGCTATTCCACTGCAACTAATGGAAGGGCTTGCCTAACCTTCAGTTTAGAACCTCACTTTCCTCCCTGGTAACGTTTGTTCCCATAGATACAATAGTTGCATTCTCTTGAGACACGCTACCAGCATACCCCATTGAGTGTAGCTCAGGAATCCTTCAAATCATCGAACAGCGTACGGAGCCCAAGATAAGCTGAAGGTTGATACCTCTCAGCTCCATCTCTCCTCTCTGATACACAGTCAAACTTGACCATAAGTCGCGGTCAAACTCACCACAGCAGAAATACGTATGGTGCAACCGTGGAGGGAGTATATAGTATATTCTACCTCCATGGGTGCAACAACTTTGAGCTGAGATGTGCGTCAGGAGACGCATTCACCCAGTCTGTTACATGCAACGTTGTACTGCGAAGAAGAACTCTGGTGTTGTAGCGGCCACACCTGGTAGAATGCAACATAAAATAAAAGATATTTGGTCACACCTGACATGCTAATCACAGAATACATAGAAGGGAGTTGGACATGATGTGCAGGTGGAGATAGCATGCGCTAGTTTAAATGAGGTGAATAATTAGCACCAGGTCTTGAAGGCTTTATCAAAAAGATATGGCCCAGTCTGAGAGAAGGACAAGGGCTGATGTAAAAGTCAGCATCACGCAAAAATACGCTGACCCATTTTGAAGTGATGACAACATGCGTCAAAGAAAAATTGAGGTAAAGAAGTCCCACTTTCTGTATATCGGTGAAGATAATATAAATTGAAAGAAAAATTGAAGTAATGAAGTCCCACTTTCTTTTTTCCAGTGATAACAGCAAAAGTCACCAGAAAAATTGAATCATTTTGCTGACATGAATAAAAGCATGATTACCAGCGATCTGCAACATTTGCATCATCAACAAGCGCACGTCGTATCAATGCCTCGCTCCTCGACTTCCTCCCAAAGAAAATTTCGGAAACGAAACTGCACCAAGCCTTTCCCGATAGCTATATCGGCATCTATCATGCTATCGATGCAAAAATGAACTCCATTAAAAGTTTCTTCGGATAATAGAGAAGTTAGAACTGGAATCCGGCAAAGGCCACTCGGGCCCTGAAAGATTAAGACGGAGATTCCAGTGAAGTTTGGCGGGAGCAGTTGCTGCTGATCTGGCGGGGCTGAGATGCCGTGCGACTAGGCTGCTCCGGCCAGGGCAGGGGCAGGTTGACCTGCAGCTAATATCTATGTCTTATCCTACCTTGAGTGCAAATAATGAATTGTTATCCTTTTAAGCGAGGATTTTGGGTGCCAATTTGCACTGCAATAAGTCCATTTTTTAAGGCGAATTAAACTAATTTTTAAACGGAGGTTCTTCAGCTCCTTCGTTCGGTTGTTCGCATATTTTTTTACATTTCAGCCTTATTTTCTATTTATTAGAATTTTAAACATGTGGAAAGAATGATTAACTTTGATTTTCATCTCAATAGCAATTCATTTTGATTGTTAATATATGATAGAGGGTACTAAATGAACTGCATTTCATATTTTTCACACTAATAAAAATTTCGTCTCATTTTTTGTTGTTGAACCGTACGCACAACTTTTCATGGTTTTTGAAACCTCGTGAAGATAGTCAGTATCAGGAAAATTGCCGAAAATCAGCTTGGAAGGCTTAGACGCAATGCGTTTAAGTCTTCCTCTACCTGTTCTGAGAGCTGGCAACTCAGCAGCGTATTCAGTAATCTTATTCTCACTCAAAGACAGTATTCAATCCATTCTTTGCGTGAGACTTATGAGTGCAAGAGACAGATGACACGTATCATTTACCCTAGACAGGTTACGTGTGAAATTATGACAACGTTTAATTTGCTTGCTGAATGATGCCATACACACGAGGCTAACCAGTTTTTAGAGAATTTCTAAATCTCGGATACCATGCCCGCAAAACGTTACTCTGATTAATGTCTCACAGCGTTCTCCAGTTCGAATCACAAATGACTGTGAAATAGTCATGGCACAGAGAGTATAGTAAGACTACTAATTATCAAAACATTAGCTGTAAAAATTTGATGCTCTGTCACTTTGTCACACATTTTCGCGGCAGCATAGTTCACCATTTTAACACGCTGACATGCCTCAGGTGGTGAACTATCCTCTCACGAAACAGTTTTAAGGTCTCAATACAGGTGTCCTGTGATAGATTGTCTCTTCCGATCAAAAATTTAACGTTATATAGCCAGCATAAATGAAATCAAATTTTTCTAAAATGTAAGATATGGGAAAAATGAACAAGCTTCCCTTGACATTCGTGCTCTGAGAAGCACGACGACAGGAAAACATGTTTACGCAACACCTCGAATTTGGTAGGCCCAAGTGAAGCCCACTCTAGTCTTACATGCTTCGTGAGACCAACTTCATCAAATAGTCAGTTTTCGCGTTCCTTGACGTTTCCCAAGAGTTGAGTCAACAAAGTTTAGTGAGACTAACACCTCACATAGGCTCCTGCGTAGTTCCAATTTGGCAGCGATCATTTGAAAACTGGCATCTAGTTGAAAAATTTAATTCACCCATCAGTTCAAAACACATCAAGCTAGCACAGCGTAACAAATCTCAAGTTGCCAATTCCTCAAACTGATGTTTTTTTTGGAAAACTACGCTCGGAAAAGCTCACCTGAACGGTGGCCATGTTTTCCCCAGCAAACAAGTCCATTAGTGGCAAAGCAGGGAAAGCAGAGCACGGCGCTCCATATCCGAGCCGACACTGGCTCACTTCGGATTATGACCTCAACTTCACCAAAAAAAACGCTAAACTTTGCATCAAAATGTGCGACACTTAAAAATTCTGCTTGTGAACTGTGGTCGATTTGCTTTTTCAATGAGCTGTCACACAAAGAGCGCCATGAATGTGAGCGCTGCTCAAAAAATATGCTAAGCTTATAGAATAAAGTTTCGTTCATTTCACAACACCAAAGCACAATTGATTCTAAAAGTTCATTTGTTCACAATTATTCCACAATTGTTTATAATGGCTAACCAATGCCACATAATTGTTCAATACTTATTCCGGCACTACAATAAAGCATGTCCGAAATAACGATGAAAATATTTATTTATGGAGTTTAACTCAGTTCCTTCAAATTTGGACAATTATTCAAGTTTAACCTACAGCTCAAATTCCATATCAACCTAGACTTTACGGTGAACTCTTAAATGTTCAGAATTTGTATCCCCAGAAATTCAATAACTTTTAAATTTCACAGGTATATTTTTAAAAAATAATTTCTTTCTGTCACGCTGAACACAGCTTGAAATATGTGTTCAATAATACAAATTACGTTAAAATTTTTCCATGTACTTCTAGAAATTAAAGTATCGCTCTTGTGCTAAAAAATAATTCAAAAACAATGAAATCAATGAACAGAAAACGAAAAACTACCAGACACAACGCCCGAGTCATTCTGAGTTACTAATATTTTTTCCACTGGAATTTCAGATTGCCTTCCATTCCTCATGGTAAGTTTTGTAAATACCATCCAAGAGGGTCAGTGAAATATTCTCTAACAAAATATTTTCCATTTTCTATGCCACATTTACCCTTGAACTTTTTCTCGCCTGAGCTGGAAACCAGGAGTATTCTTGGCCAAAAGAAATCATGACCGGTTCAGGACCAGCGTATTATGACATTAAAATTCACTCAAAAACATGAAAAGCTTCCATTCGGACTCTATAGAAAAGTTCAAGAATTTCTATGATTTCACAAGTCGAGCGAAGAGGAAGGTAAGTAGTTGAGAAATGCGGACCACAGCATTTGGGCAGCCGTGGCACCTTGTGAGACCTGCACTTCAGCTGGAGAGCGACACCAGGCCGAGGCACTGTGGCGCTCCACTCGAATGACACAACCCCAGTTTGGAGAGATCCGCTCCCTTCTCTCCCTGATACTCGGATATTTGCTTAAAGATTGAATACTCTATTTTCAGGAAATTACACTCTCTTATCAGAAATATCTCAGCACAAGTTTCAAATTGAGAAAGGACGATGAAAGAGAAAATCTCGCTAAAGGCACTTGTTTTTAGCATGATCGGTATTACTCCAGTCAACGAGTGAGCACTCTAAAATGGAAGGAAAACCGAAGAGTAGAAAATCCTTTCTCGGGCACGATGGAGAATTGCAAGTGGCAATAGCAAAACTTAGGTTGGAAATCAAATAAAGGGTTCTCTGACCGATGAGGGCATTTAAACATAGCAATCATGGATAAATTCTTTTCACGGTACAAAAAGATCGATTGCTTCTACGAGCCATTACACACCGTACCGAGCTAAAGGATTAAGGGATTTTGAAACGACGATGCTCTTGTTTAACAGCATGCATTGATTTTTTCTAACTGCAGAGACCGTCACGAGCTGCGAATGCCAGTTGTAAAAATTTCATTACTCAAATTTCAATATGACAGCGTTAGAGATATGAAAGCGTTATGGTTAAAAGGAATATACATCCGAGTATAACAAATATACTACGGAATTTAGTTACGGAATGTGCTACGGCACAACCTAAACGAATCAACTCAGAGGAACTTACGCTGCTTGCTGCACCACAACGGCTGTGAATACTTCAAACTGCGCAGCTATCCAGAAAACTCATGTAGTTCTGAATATTCGCTCCAGAATGAAGCAGCGCTGAAGCCCGCAGCTGGTCATTTTCAAGTTGACTCCGCAGAGAAGTGCATTTAGGAGGTGCGTCCCTCAGCTCACCTTTGGAAATTAATGATCCTTGATACATGGTGATGGTCGATCGAAGACGTCACGCTCGAGGTGGGTGCATGCAACCTTGTTGTGGCCCGTCTCATTTGGATGTTTTCCACAGAACATTCCGTGCATTAATTTAGCTACAGGTGTGCATTGCTCACGCTTTGGTATGTTGTGTAAGTTTTTGTAAAGAATTGATCAATCATAGTAATAGATACATGTACAGTTCTCACTTTTGAATTATTTTGCAGGAGTTTTTATTCCATCTAAATTTCATCATAGATTTTGTCATGTTGTGCACCTCTGACTTCGCATGAGATACCGCTATTGACCTCTCGTTCATTTAAGATCATTAGTCTGAACTACTTATGGTATTATGAATGAAATGTCAATGTTCTTTTTAATGAATCTATTCAAGACAAAGGTTCTGTGATGGCAGCTATTTTGAAAATCTGCTTTCTTCTTTCGAAACCCAAAACACCTTGTAGGAAGTAAGGAACGGTGATTGAAATAATTGTGTCCGTCCTCGTCAGTGTACCCACAGGTCTTTAAGGTCTTTAAAACTCTTCTTTACCATCCCGCACTTTTAGCTGGAATTTCTTGCGTTTCCCATCGAATGTACTCGTACATGCAGTACATCGAAGGTCTTGCTCCTCACGCCTGATGCTGTATTTTCATGTCGTAGTTCAAGCGTTGTGTCGCATAGTTCAACTTTTATGACACGTTCAATTCTTAACTCAAACCACGATTTCTCGTCGAATCTTACATCTTCATGAAGTGAATGAAATGCGTCAATGATTCGCGAGATAATTTATTTCGATACATTTTGAGGAATGTGAATCGTTCACGAGACATTCTATTAAGTCATCCACGATAGCAAGTTATTCACAACAATTTGTATAAGACATGCAATTGTACTCCAAACACAGGAATAATTATCACAGCAGACTCGTGACGTAAGAGTTAGGGCGCATAAAGCACCTCTATTCGGATTTTTGTTGCTCGGAATATAGCGTCGAAAACATCCATTCCGACAATTGATGCACGGAATATAGCGTTGATAACATCCATACCGACAATTGATGCACGGAATATAGCGTCGAAAACATCCATACCGACAATATCGCCACATAATACGAACACATTGTAAGAACTCGACGCTTTGGAGTCTGATTAGGAAGTTGTCAACAATACAGAGATCTTTTTTCGGAATTCTCTCATCTGACGTCAGTTATGAGACATATATCTTGAGGACGCATGTACAGAGGCACGGCCGAATAGTCGTCAGCAGTTCAAATTTCCTCCCTAACGCCCGATATCGTGGTGAATTAAATCATTTAACAACTAACTTGGTACGTTAAAATGCATACATAAATTCCATTTAATGAATAATCGCTCAAACCTCCTCGAGTTATTAGCGTTTCTATGAAAGAAAGCCATGAAGATTGACACTTTATGTTGGTGAACAAAGAATCCAAATACTTTGTTCGATTTCTAATCAAAATCCCTATTCTGTTAATTGAAACATATCAGCAAAAACTTAGATGACATTTCTAATTAGCATTCGAAAATTGATCCAATAATCCTTCGACAACATCGTGTTCAATGTAGACCTTACGGATATTTATCTCTGTCAAGCACAGCATAAAAGCCTGGCTCAGGGACCTCACTCAATAAATATAGTGAAAATTGAGCCTTACAATAATAGAAAATAACGGCGTTCAATTCACAAACTTGCTTATCGACACAGCAATTATAATTTGATCAAAGTCAATCATGCAAGCGGATCACAAAGGCTGTGAGATTACACGAGGGGAGCGGAGCAGCATCAGTGAGGCGCCTGCTGTAGCGCTTGCAACAAAAGCTCGGATTTACGTTTTCTTCTTCACCAGGAAATATTTCGCAGTCATGTTTTCGGTGAACTTAGCAAGACAGACAGGCCACCATGCCTTGAGTGTGTTCGTGAAGAATGCATTCACGAATAGATATTCAAGGCCAAAGGGAAACGAAACTCTCACGAATGTGCCTCTCCCTTGTGAGTAAATGTTTTTGGTTTGTTTTAAGAATATCGCAGAAAACTTACAGAGCTGTGTGGCAAGATGAACTAATTGCTTTACGGTTAAAGGGAAAATTAAAATACCGTGGATCAAATAATTTAGCTGAACCTAAACTTGAGAGCAACACTGACTTGAGTCCACGTTACTTTGGAAGCGAAGCGAGAATGATGGATGAGAAAAAAAATGGATGGAGAATAGTTGCGTGTTTATCGCTGCTAAAATCCATTAGCGCGCCCTCCCTCGCCAATTCTTCAAGAAACCAGAAGGCAGGTGCACGCCGTGACTCACACCTCATCGCAGCAAGGGAACACCCTCAGAACCAGCAATTTTGTTCTCTTTTCATGAGTTGCAAGTGGCTGCAAATTCAACACAAACACGTTTACTGACCCATAAAACGAGTTTTAATTGCATCATTATTATTACTATTATTATTATAATTATTATAACATAAGAAAGTTTTAAACTTCCTTTACCACGACAAAGATGTTCAAAGAGAGGAAGAATGAAAGCACCATTTAGTATGGAGTTGAGGGAATGCGGAATCTATGCACAAGGTGCATAGAAACAGAAAGCCAAGAAGAAGTTCTTGAAACAAGAAAAAGTTGAAGAAGAAAGAAGTAGGTGCTGAAAAACAGGACAGTAGTGAACCGAAAAAAGATGGTCCGTAACAAAACAAAAACCTATGCCATTTCAGCATAAAGAGAGCCTACCTAACCTTTCGTTCGGGCCCTCGCACGATCCCCCTAGGAGCGCTAACTCCCATAAATACAATAGTTGTATACCTTTGAGAGAAGTTTTAATGACTTTTTCAATCAGTAACCTGAGCATCGCTCAGGTGACACTTAAGATACCTACTCTCCCTCCCATCCGACTAATTTTTAAATTTTTATGCCCGCTTATTTATCCACTTTCAGTGTCCAGATTTCAACACAGCAGAATCTGTAGGAGAATGCCATCACCAAAACTCGTTGGTAACCCTTTACATCTTACTTTCATCTCTAGAAATTTTGGCTATGTGCAGCAATGCAGAGGGCATTTTCAAAAAAGGATGATGCCATGCAAAAGAAATACTTCACAATTGTTGCGTGAATTTAAAAGATCTTTCCGTATATTCAAAAAAGTCCTTTAAGAGCATTATGCGGAAATACGCAAACTCTGTATAATCGAAAATAAAAAATTATTGCATCTGTTTTACCGTCGGATTCTTAAAACGATCTCACAGAATTAATCCCTAAGCGCCACAGCACCAGTAACCATGACCCACATTGCACACAAGTTGACGGCGTGCCCGACGAGCGTTGCAACACCTCGTGACGAGCAGCGCCGCTCGCCTGCAGCACAAGCCGCCTTTGCCAGCCAACCAGCGCGAGCGTCACACGACCCAGGTGAAGAATGCGCTTTTCATTCGTATGTACTTGAGGTCTGTGCTCGGGCGACGGTGGAACTTCAATGTTAGTTTAAGTTGTTTTGCTTTCATTTTTACCTATGTAAATGTTCATTCGATGCTGTGAGCATCTCAAACAGAAGACCATTTCTAGAAAAGTAGACACATTTAGTGAAGAATCTTTTGAGTATTAATTTACTATATAATAGGACAACCGCCCATTACGAAAAAGAGAAAAAAGGACGATTTTACCTAAAAACAATCAGTTTTCTAACAGTACATTTTGAGCTCCAATGGAATTTATTTTAATTTCACGGGAGGGG
>JACJUY010000347.1:75398-89225 GCA_014220935.1 Platorchestia sp. MABIK
AAGTTGAGAGAGGAGCTGACAAATCGGAAAAGAGGTAAATGCGTCCTTGCACACCTGCAACGCCGCATCAATATGCGGTGTAATCCCAGGAAGCACTGTTATATGAAAGATGACCTGGACTCTAGAATGAAGAACTCAGTGACGTGTCTGCAAAAATGTCGAAAGCAATGGTGACGGAACTACAAGAATGAGCTCGAGATACTCCGGGCACTGAAGTGTGAAGATGAACGGATCAAGCCTAAGCCCGCGAAGCACGGCTGTCTTCGAAAATTGAGATGCTGTAAAAATAAAGCGAATCTCGGATAAAGCAGAAACCATCGGCTGAAAATGAGCACATTCTGGCCAGCCTGCTCACATAAAAGACATTCAGGGCCGTTACTCGAGAATTGAGCACGATATTTGAAGGACCGTGCAGGAGAAAAGATGCTCCTCGAAGCAAAACGTTTGAAGGCATTGCAGGCGCGTTCACAGCGCTGTCGAGCTCCATAAACAGAAAGGTACACATGAGGCGCAAGCGCTTTTAAATAAGAATTAAATTAGAACAGATTATTAGTTAGTTAAAGCCTCCCTGTCCACCACAAAGCCGATTCAAAGAGAGGAAGGAGGAAGGCACCATTTAGTCTGGAGTTGAGGGAACGCGGAATCTATGCAGAAAGGGCACAGGAACAGTAAGTTGAGAGAGAAGAATATGAAACAAGATCCAAGTCGAAGAAGAAATTGGTTGGGGCTGAAAAGCCGGACAGCAGTGAGCCGAAAAAAAAGATGGTCCTTAACACAACAAAAAAAAACCTTTAATTTCAACAAAAAAAGAAGGCCTACCTAATTCTCAGCTCAGGCCCTCACATTTTTCCCCTGTGAGTGCTAATTCCCATAGATACAATAGTTGTATGCCCCTGAGGAGAAATTAGAACAGAGTATGCAATCAAAGGAACTTGCGGACATCTAAGATAAAAATGTTATGATTATAAATCTGACCATTTCATAAACATTGTGTCAACATATAAAAAGGACGTAAAATGCATAGCACCACCACGACGTAGATCTTCTTTTTGCTTCGGAATGTTTTATTAGTAAAGCAGTATGACAGTTCAAAATAATCAGGAACATTTACAAGTTTTCATCGATTTCCACATAGAACTGGTGCCGGGGAAATTGAAGCTTGGCATCTATGTATTTATCAACAGTTGCCCTCTTTCATTAGTAAAACATTCATTAGTTTCGTATGAAGCTGAGAAGCTTAGCATTTAATGAGTTCCAAAACGAATGAATAAGTAATGAGGGAATGAATAAATTGTTGAATAATGTGACCTCTTATTTGGAAATAAAGGGCGAGGTTAGAAATGTTTTACGAGCGCAATAATATTCAAATGAAGAAAATTACCATATATATAAAAACATTGCAGTTACATCACATTGAACTTCATCTAATCATTATTACCAATCATTTAACAGTGAGCAATTGAAGAACTAAAATAAATGTTCATGTGCGATATTGCAAGAACTGTGCATACATGGGTATATTGGGTGGATATCATAGGTGCAAACTCAGTTTTAAGAATATTGAATCACTTCACTTCATTGAAGAAGGCTGAGGAAGTCAGTGAATGAGGAATAGTTTGAAAGAAGTTAGAGACCCTCAATATTATAATACAATATTAAGGATATCGATGAAGAAAAATCTTGGAAACATTTAACTTGAACGTTTGAATCCTTAAACTATGCTGAACAGCATCAGGAAACAGCGGAAGAAAAATTATTTCTCCGAAATTGATCACGAAAGTGAAACAAACTTCATCAAATCAGATGAAAAAAGTTTAAACAAAGCAGGTCTAAATGTTACTAAATGTAATTTTTAAAAGGGGACTGATTTATATTTAAAATTACCAGCTAATTTTTTTAGAGAGTGATCACTCCGCATTTTGTTAAGAGATAATTTAGCTTATGAGTAGATAGTGACTCAAGTAAGCGCAAAATTTCTTAGGCAACTATTTGAAACCTTAGAATTTCGCACGAGCTACTTCTGTAATACAGTCGATAGGGCTAGAACGCTGGGCAAGCGAGAAACCGACCAGTTCGTCGGCTCCGACCAGCTCACTCAGCGACCCTCAGATAAAGCGCTCTGTGCGTGAATCTCACGTATTGCAATGCACAATGAATAGCAATACGAGTTTGGATCACAGGATCAAAAGCATTCACTAGAAATTTATTGATTCAAGAGTGAAACAATAGCAGTTGGATATTCAATAGCTGAGAAAAAAATGAAGAAACGCAAATTGCTTCTGCTGGTCACCATAGTTTGAGCAGGTATTGTTGGTAAAGGATACTAAACCTCAAGTAGTATTAATCTGTAATTTTTTCCAGCAGAAACTGAAATAACTAAGAACTGAACCAATAAAATAGGTTTCCTGTCTACAGATGAGTGGAACCTATTGCCGAAACGGCAAGCATTACCGTGACTACCTCTTCTTAAAAAAACACAAACACCATCCATGTTACGCTGGTAAAATAAATGACGAAGTCACTCGGGCACTGATCCAGCCAAATCTGTTCACGGTGGCAGCTAAAAATGTTTGCAAACGTTGGCGTAAGAGCTAGGTCCGTCCGTACACCTTCAATCTGCTTGGAGATTGAGCCACTGAAAATGAAAATTAATTATAAGAACACAGTTCTGAAAGTGACTTGAAGTAATTATATTTAAACCTTAGACTAGAGTGGACTCATTTAGAAACAAGGAGTTTATGTAAAAATTTACAGTTTCAGCTAATGGCGTATCAGGGAGGAGGTGTTCGATGTCTGAAACGCCATTAAAAAATCCTTTGCATTCGTTCGAACGGAAATACAACTCCCAGATCACGTGAGTTAGGCATAGTAAAGTTATTTGTAATAGGGTATTTGAGAACAGGGAGAAAATATTTGAAATACCAAGAGTTGGACAATTACATGCTGCAAACTTCGGTCTAGGTGGGTAATTAGCTACCAAGTTGCGCTTGTGAATTCTAGCTTGTCTATGCACAATTCCAGGGCATGATCACGGAATGTTTGAAGATATCAACTTATAATCAATTTTGTTATTTCAATCGTCGGAAGATACGTTAAACTGTCTTCAATTCCTAAGGAATATTTTTCATTGGGACAAATTTAGATGTACCCGAAATTATTCCTCGCTCATTTTATAAATAAATATCTTTGCCTCAAATCACTTCTGCTTCTCCATAATCTGAATTTGTAACAAATGCATCAGAAATAGATGTGAATCATTAGCGTTTAAAGAAATTCTCCCACGAGAAAATTGAAGAAAATATTTCGAAAAGTGCGCACCCCTAAAAATTTGTAAAGAGACTCTACCTGATAAATGGGACTCATGACTGTAACTGGTGATGTACCTTATTGGACCAAAGTAATCAAAGTACCTGATAATCAAAGTCACTAAACTGGTCGTGATTTGGAAACTATTGACGCAGAACGAAAGCCAATATTTCAATGGGAAAAGCTAATTTTTGAAATTAATTTTACCAATCAAGAGGTGAACTAATGACCAAAAGCTAATAATATTTGCAACAACTGCTCAACCTAACTGAACTAAAATTGAGAACAAAATTACTCGGGTCACAGAACTGCAGATGATTCTGAATTCCCAATAACCTGGATTTCCATTCTTTAGTTTCTGTGGTTGGAGACACGAAAGTGATCATCTCCCTGACGTCGCGGTAAATGAGAACACGCGTGACACTGCGACGCCCTGCCTCAGCTCAGCTTTCGTCTTCTTATTTCCCGGGTGGAAAGTTTTCCTCCAACTGCCCTGACTTGTGGAAACACGAGGGATTCTGTTTAGAGTTTCAAACGTAAAAATTTGACAATGATATTGTACATCTTGATCTTGCAGAAGAAACTGCAGCATGGTTTACTTTTCTCGTTGAGGAGAAGTACTATACAACCCTGGATAAGGCTTCATATGCTTCACCATTAGTTTGGGTAAAATTGGGAACATCTTTTTTGTGTACAAAGTTTATAAAAAAGTTATGGAGATAAAATTGAAAAGCATTAGATATGAACGTTATACGTTCCTCAATGAACGAATTTGTTTGCACAACACCCTAGCGATTTCAAGTCAATTTTTTATTAACGTTACATTTATCATGCTTTCGTTCTTTTCAGGCAGAGATCTAACGCACCTTCATCATAAATTATTGAAAAGAAAAACTATTTTAGTATACTTTAGAGTTAGAAGATAACCACCGCCAGAGTTCCGAACTCAAGGACTCGCAGTTTCGAGAAATTTTCAGGTAATGCTTTTGATCCAGGCACTGTTGTTAGAAACAGATTTTAATTATTCTTTCACTGTTTTGGACGTTAGTTGGAAAAATTCATGAAAGTCCGTGTGAAAATATTAACCGTTTTCTTTTCCTGTATCTCATTCAATATCAAAATAGCAAACAAACTCACTAATCTTACTTTTTTCGCTTTTACACTTTAACCTCGACGTGAGCGAGCAGCCTGTGTGCTCAGCGGGAATTTTCGTGATGCTGCTCACCGACCAGTAGTCTCAAAGATAATTTCCATGAATACTTAATCAAAGCGAAATGAAGGTGAAGGATAGATTTAGTTAAAGTATGTTATTTTCAAAATTGCTCACCTCAATGAACTTTAAATATGAGTTGAATATTGAGCTTTAGTTTAACCGATTGGGCTCATCGTGTTAAAGATGTATCATCGAGCACGCGATCGTAACTCGTCCAAACCTCCAGTTGAGACATTGCGCATCGCAGTTTGTGAGCAGCACGCACAGAGCGCTTTCTCAGAGGGACGCTGAGCACACGGATCGCTGCCATCAAATCGATTTCTCGCCTCACTCTCGCATTCAAGCATTAGACTGCACGGCCGTTATGTTCAGTGTGACCAAAAAATATAACGCAAATTTTGAGGCTTTAGACAGCCGCGTCTTCAGCCAAAGTGTGATGTGCCCCGACGATCCCAGTCAATTGTGCTCTTCAATCCACAAATAACGAACGAAGGCATGACAACACTACCTAGCATAACTAAACACTCTACTATAAAATGTTCGCAATATAATTTTTCTTAAATTTTTTCCGTTCACGACCACTAAGTAGCTGACTCATGACTCTATTATGTTCCCCCCAAAAATGAAGGATACCTTGAAAAACAGAAAAAAATACATATTTGTAATAGAAAAGCCGGTTGGCATATTTACAAGAGGAAAGTGCCAACATTGTTTTCGAACTGCAAATGAGTGATAATTATTTAAAATTGTCTCATTAATTCTCTAACACTCTTCTGAATGGAAAAACGAGTAAAGTAGCTCTACATCAAAAATGTTGTTTGTAGTGAAACATGATACAGCAAATAATATGCCCAGAAAATTGGTTTGTTGAATTGTCTTATAAATTTGGATACAAGATAATGTTATTCTAGAACAAAAATTCGTCTACAAGATTCGAAAATGCCAAACGGTAATACGGTTATAAAGGTTTGAAGTTGAGCATTATTTTCTTGTGGACAACTCGTGAAAGAGACCGCAAATTCACATAATTTTTCCAGCTTGGTTTGTGCAAGCCTTCTTAAAGTAAAACGAAGCACAACAAGAAAACAATCTACCATGCAAAATAACGATGAAAACAATGTATCATTGTATTTTACATCAGCACCGGACTTTCTGGTGCTATACATGAAACTGAAAACGTTTCTTTGAAAAATTTCAAAGGCTGTTTCGGTTCACTGAACACATGCTCGCTCCAACACACACTAGCCGGCAACGAGCAGGCGGTGTCGAGCCTGCTTGGTATGCCACGCCGCCTCGCTCTTAGTGACGCTTGCTGCAGCCCGCGCCGCTCGGTGAATGGTTACACACACACCAACATCTGTGAGCTGTGTTGGTTTTGGGAGTGGCTGTAGCGAGACAGTAACATTACTCTTGCTCAAAGAGAGCGATCACGTCAAAGTCCACAGTCAGAGACTGAACTGGTCATTGAGAGAACTACCTACTTGTCAGGGAGTAAGAACTGATCAGGAACCTTTGGAAATAAGTTGAAACTAGTCAACTTCAAATTTGTTTAATTAGGTGTTTGGACTAATTTCCCCAAAATTTATTTGCACTGCTGAGCACAACAATATCTCAAGAGAGGAATGAAATTTACGTTCTCGGTTCAAAGTTCATATTAGTCGCCCCAATATTGGCCAAATATTGCCCACAGCCTCGGCTTTATGGGGCTCCCTGGAATATCTGCCAGCCTCACAGTGCAACAATGGTGTGTGATGACGCTGCATCAGTTCAAGCAGCACTGCAGTGACACACCACACTTCAGGCAGCTCTGCAATGACACACCACACATCAGGCAGCACTGCAATGACACACCACACTTCAGGCAGCACTGCAATGACACACCACACTTCAGGCAGCACTGCAGTGACACACCACACTTCAGGCAGCACCGCAATGACACACCACACTTCAGGCAGCACCGCAGTGACACACCACACTTCAGGCAGCACCGCAGTGACACACCACACTTCAGGCAGCACCGCAGTGACACACCACATTTCAGGCAGCACCGCAGTGACACACACCACAGGACAAGCAAAACGAACCCATTGCGTTAGCGGCCAGAGTCTGGCAGTTGCAGCACGGCAAAAGCCAGGTTTCAATTCCAGCGCGACGCTTGACTGGAACCATGAGCCATTGCCTTAACGAGCTCATTTACATTCACGACAAAATTTTATGGCCATCTTCGCAGCTTTGACGTTTCATATCTGCCCCAGCCAAAGCCGAGTCTGATTGTGAATGCTGGATGTCACTTCAACCATGAATGCATTTGCATTTTAAAGATTTTGAAGCACAAAAACTCTGATTGAGGCGACGTTCTAAAGATTAATTTTATTCCTCGGTTGGGGAGAATATAGATTATATGTTAGTTTGTGCTTCCCTAAGGACAACAAAGGTATTCCAATGATAGAAAGGAGGAAGGCACCAGTAGTATGGAATGAATGAAAGGGCTCTGTGGTCAAGAAGTCTTCCTCACTGCGCGTATAAAAACAGCGAAATAGAAAGAAATCTACCTATACATTTAACCAGAGTAGGGTTGAGCATGAAAGGAGAAAAGATGAAAAAATTACGTCAGTGAACCGGAAAAAGATAGTCCGTAACGAAATGAAAAACCTATTCTATTTCCACAGAACGAAACCCTACTAGCTCAGAACCTCACATCTTCCCTCCAGGACCGCTAATTTCCGTAGATACAATAGTTGTATTCCCCTGAGGGGACATCGACTAAAAATCAACTACACAAGAGTTACATCGACTACAAAAGATCAGGAATTACAAGCTCCTCTGTTCATGGGCTTTGTTAGTTAGGAAGGAAGTATAGGAAACAACTAAAGTTGAAGGAGAAAGTAATGGGATTAGGTAAGATTATATTATATTTGTTAGTTAGAGCTCCCTATCCACAACAATGGGTTTTCAAGGAGAACATGGATGATGGTTCCATTTCGTGAGGAATTAAGGGAATGCGGAATCTAAACACAGAGTGTGTTCTCACACGAGATTCATTGAGGGTAGAAACTATGAGTTCCGACAGAAGTTCATGAAATAAAGTATAAGTTGAAGAATAAAGTGATAGGTGCTGACAATCAGGACGGCATAAAACCGAAAATAGATGGTCCGTAATAAAACAAAAAACCTATTCTGTTTCAATACAAAGGCAGACCTAAAATTAAGGTCAGGACCTCACAGCTTCCTCCGGAGAAGGACAAGTCCGACATAAGCTATAGTCGGATTCCCTGAAGGGTGCAAACGTCAGAGCATTTAAGGGTCCATAACACTGAATATTTTACTCAGTTCATTATTTCTCATTCTGCACCGATGAAACTTGTTTTTTACGCCATAATGATGTAACTGCAAACAAATGAACGCCGGCAAGCGAATTTCTTTCGAGTGAAGAAGAAAATCTTTAGAACACCACAATGTGGTGTTCCAAAGATTACGTCTGGTCGATTTCAAAGAACATGTGGTGACCACATGTTCAATAGCTATTCAAAGACACATTTACTCGTTCAAAATCGCATGGCAGTTTTCTCTCGCAGAATTTGAATTATTTTTCCAGACTGGCGGAGAAGCGTAGAAAATTTCTGATAAATCTTCCAACTATACAAGTTGGAACGTTCCACCCAGCTACACAAGTCATCTTCATGTCTAATCTTACCCCCTCACTCCTGTTGCATTTCAAAGCGAGGATCGATTGTTGACGGCGATCTACACTTGGCATAATTTCAATTATCTTTCGTATATCGCTTGCTTTAATTGGATTTTTACACAATTCTTATTTCTCCTATAATGCGAGTCATATAGCCCACTTCTCATAAAAAAGGTACCGCCACTGGGGATTTCTAACCCATGAACTTCTACTTCTTTAAAATGATTCTCCAGTTGAGCTCATAATGAATGCGAACGAGGACTAACTCGCTTGAGGAAATAAAATGTGTAGAAGCTCACTTTAATGTGGTTTATGAATAACTCATTTAAAAAACTTTTATGCATCTTTTATCTCAGAAACTTTAGCAGTTCTATCTCAATTACTACACGTAAATTACAATTTGTTTTTATTCCCGCCTTCTGTGTCGCTATGTGGAGTTAGTTACTGAGCACGGAGTGCGATGCCAGCATAGTTCATGATGTGTTAGTGAAGCTCAAAAACGTCACGCAGCCGCCTGAATATACTCGTACAGTCTTGTAACATTATAAGTGCTAAGCCATTTGATCGCTGTGCAACCACCTGTATTGGAGACTGATTATGTTGAATTAACACATCCGTAAAAAAATTTTGTTCCTGTTTAGTTAAAAATACAATGCACAAGCAGCCCTTCAAAATCATTTTCAGCGACATTTTCAAAAAAGTGAAGTAAGGTTTCTTCTTGAATGTGACTTAACTCTGAGCATTTTTTAGAAAAACGATGCAAACCCCACAAAAAATTGAAAGTGAATTTCACCTTTCATGGCAAACGTTAATCTGAAACATAATAAGAGAATCTCACTTTTGAAGATCAAGACGTCGAATTCTCACAGTATATATTTCTGAACATTAAGTAAGAAACCTAGAGCTAATACACTTTTGATGCCGAATTGGTCTCGGCTCAATGAGCAATAACTACAACGAACAAAAATCGCTGGCTTTTTACTAAAATGTAAATAAGTTTTCCGTAAGAACGAAATCTTTAATTGCATTCTTCTTGTAACCGTTCGTTGAATGGGGGGCAGAAGCAAATATAAAATGGAACAACATGTAATAAAAATATTGAAAATTTCTTCACCACATGCTTTGAAAAAACGAAACAATTCAAAGCTGTTTATTTTCCCAAGCACTTGTTCCCTGAAGTTCACAATTCTGGAGGAGCCTTCTAATTTTTCTAAATAATATTTTCTTCTGTAGGTAAATCTTCATTTGTGTGAATCTTCTTCACTGGCACAAAAAGTACGAAACATTATTATCCCACTTATCATTCCATTAACTAAGAAACAAGGATTCTTTTGAACCTGGCGTTTTTCAAACATTTGAAATTTGAATCACAACACATTTACCATTGACATGGTATATTTCAATAGTCGTAATCTTCTGTGCTAACAAGCGTTGATTATTTAGGACCAACGACCAGCCTGAACGTCTCATCAGTTCAAAATATTAAAACCTTTGAACGCTCAATTCGGACAATGGTTGGTAAAACTTGAATCTATCACCCTCCAAATTAAATGTATTGATGAAAATTTAATTACTTTTCGAACAACTTATCCGTCAGGTATAATTTTAGCATTTTCAATTGACTTGGAACTCAAAAAAACAGACTTCCCACCAGAAATATAAACAATATACTCAAAATTTAAAGTATTAATATTCAACTCGGTGCAATTCCGTCTAAATTCGAGAAAGCATTGGGATTAACAATGAAGATTAGGAACATCACGTTTGCGTAGCAACTTTAAAAGGAATGATACAGCAAAGAAGTATTTCAAAAACATTTTATTCGAACGTTTCAAGCACTAGGCTCATTCTCAAAGAGATCTGCAAACACAAAGACACAACATAAGCACAGTTCACAAAGAAAAATTCATTTATTGACAGGCTAAAGGAAAATAGCAAAATGGACAGCAATGGAATAGGAAGGCGGTGGTCAAGGTTTCTAATACTTACTACGCTGACGCCATTCAGAAACACGGACATATGTTAGCTGTTCAACGAATTCAGAAGAGTTGGATACAGTATATTCATTAACACAGAGTGGATTAAGAATTGGAACTAAATATTTGACTAATCGATAAGGTGCTCAATTGTAAACTGCGAATATAGGCAGCTTACAATTGGCAGCTTACAACTGTGTTTTAAATATTTTCATGACGTTTCCTTGCGCATTATATTGGTTAATAAGCGCACAATTAGTTCATTTTTTCGATTCAAAGATGTGAGAGATGGATGTACTTCCTAAAAGCATGCGATCGTCCGTCGTCTGTGATTTCCGTTGTGCGCATTGCGCATCTCAGTATGTTGGTTCAACCCAGCGAACACTGTATATACGGATAGCTTAGCATGCTGAACGGAGTCATCGTACTGGTCGGATATTAGGTTCTCCGTCTCATTCTAGCATAAGGGAGCACTGCAATGCCTCATGTGATCAAGTCATTAACAGTGATCAATTTAAAATACTGGATTCATGTTCGGCGAGTTTTGACCTCCGAATATTAGAGTCATTGTATATACATAGGTTAAAACCTCCGTTAAATGACATGCAGAGCTCATATCAACTAAAAATTGTAAACCGCTAACTTTTGTCCGTGTTTCTGAATAGCGTCAGCGTAGTAAGTGTTTGAACCCTTGACCACCGCCTTCCTATTTCATTGCTGTCCATTTTGCTATTTTCCTTTAGCCGGCCAATATATGAATTTTTCTTTGTGAACTGTGCTTATGTTGTGTCTTTGTATTTGCAGATCTCGTTGAGAATGAGCCTAGTGCTCAAAACGTTCGAACTGAATGTTTTTAAAATACTTCTTTGCCGTATCATTCCTTTTAACAATGAAGAATTTCGATAAACAGCAAAGAATTTTTAAGCTCCTATTCGTCTCCGTTTGGCTAAAGTCACATTGTCCTCAAGAGGTGGCTCGTCGGAGCGTGCGCCGTTTGCTGTCATTCGCAGGTGAGCTCGTGAAAAGCTTCCTGTGAGCTGCCGCTACCAAGCATTCTTGCTGTAAAGCTTCTACTCTTCTCTTCCGCTGTCTCCCGCCAAGGAAATGAATGCGTTAGTGCACAGCGCCATTTCGGAGGCGCTTGGCAACTCATGCCATGCGTCTGAAATGACGGAAATAAAGACGTTCACATATAACGTTCATTAAATAAAATGTGCTTCAAAATTTGTGCAATATTGCGGAGGATACTTTGGCCGAAATTCGACTACGTTGGAGGAAATTAGAACATTCGCAGCAGATTTAGAAGCTTTTTCGCATTCTGAGAGCTTGTAATTAAATTCATGGCCATACCTGAAAATTTGTAATTATATCGGAATCCTTGAAGGTTTCATAGATTCGAAGCTGATGGGAATATTTAAGGAAGTAAAATAAGAACCAACAGTGACTGAGTGATACGCATGTTTAGGATGCATTGGAAAGTGAGATGCATGTTTAGTGGAGAATGGGTAGGATTTCCAAATTGAGATGCACTGCTTCATTCTTGGATGCAATGTTTGTTGCCGGATACTTCAAGACGGATTTTCAATGAGTAACATGAGAAGAAAAAAAGGATCCAACTTAAAACATGCAGACGAATAGAACAAATAAACATGAGTCTGTTTATGTAAACTTAAAATTGAGACCTGATTCCTCTCCCTTCACAAACAAGTTAGAAGCCCACTCAACTTCTCGCCCTGAAACACAGTCACACGCAGGCTCATACTTCCACGCTACACACAGACTTACAGACAGATTTGTGCCAGGAGGTTGGAGCAATGATATTAGAATTGGATCATTGGAAGGTTAAATCAAAAATCAATCCTATAGCGGTGGCAAAAACATGGTAGTTGAGATGTGCGCCCAAAAACCCCGAAGGAGAAAAATACTAGTAAAAATCTTATGTTGACACATCACAGAGAGATGATAGCATAATAATTTAGTCTGAAAGAAATTAACTCCCGTATGGGAAAAAAACTATCAAAGATCGTAATTTTCTTCATTGGTGGCTGAGCGAAGTGCTCCAGTTCGAATTTATGTTAAAATTTTAGAGATCGATTTAAAAATAATTAAACACATCGCGCGCTACCTTTATGAAGCACAGTAGACTTATAACTTCTAATCACAAAACCTGCTTTCCAGCCATTCTATGCGCTACAGACTCCAATGAGGAGCTAGAAGCGTTTCGAAATTGCGAAGCGCCTGAAAAATCAACATCTGCGACGCGGCTGAGCTCATTTTTGGACGTTCGAAGATATACAAAGGCGTGCCACTCTCAGGAGCGACAGACCACGACTCGATAATGCGCTATTCCTGAGGTTTTGGAGAGAGGCCACATGATCAAGCAGCGTGAAAGAATAGAATTCCCGGCACCGACGTTGTGATTGAGCTGCCTAGAGACTACTTGCAACTCTTCAGATTTGTGCACAGTACTACCGCATAATCGTGCGTCTTCCCATGCCAAATGCGACCTCTGAATGAGAGCTCAGTTCCGAAGAACTTTTGAAATGAACTTTCGACCAGCTCTATTTGGTGTTATCAGTCAACTCATGCGAAGGTATAATCTGATTGCAGTCTGCAGTCGATTGAAAAGTATATCCTGCTGTCACACGATCGTCACGCAATTTTTTTCCAATAAAATGGGGCGTTAATTCAGTTTCTGAGCGCGATTCATTAGAAATTCAATACACCATTACACGATACTAAATTTTTGCGGTCGATGCTTAAGTATCAAATCATGCTGAAAAAATTTGCGTCAACACTGCTATTCTGCTTTTAAAATGAGACAATGCACAATCCATCGAAAACCACACCTAATTATCAATGTCAGAAAACTAACAGAACATGAGACAAATTTGCGTGCTTTGATTCTAAGCTCTCCTTCGCTCAAATTAATCAATCAAAATGCAATAGCAGGTTGATTGATAGAATGGCAAAAATTACAGAAAATTTAATGCGATCCAGAGTGATCCTCAAATGGAAACTCACCCTTTTCTAGTTCTAGGTAATTTAGAATTAAAATGACATGATACGAAAACAATTATTCCGGCAAACGTGTCCTCGAAGTAATTTCTAAAGGCGCACGTCAATCAATTGCTTACTGACAATTATTGAGTTGCAAGTCACACACGTAACAACTCTAGTCGCAGCAACAAAGAGGTGCTTCAATTTTGATGTTGTACAGAACAATAACAATGTGGTAATTCTACCGCTTAGTGTAGCGCCTGTGAATTGAAAAGCGTTCTAAACTTAGCGCTTAAATAATGCGACGGTCGGCCTACACAACGCACAGAATTGACGCTCTGTTCATCCTTCTTCGAAGACAATCAAATGCAAATACATCTCCATTTGGGCTTGTAAAAATTGCTTTTCAGACTGCCGGAATGAATACTCCATTCCTGCGAGCGCTGAAACATGACTCAGAGCCAAAAAGATGGACTGCCTCCCAAAGCCTCACGGCCTCCATCCAGTCTAGATCATAACTTTTCGACTGCTATATTTGGCTGCTTGTGTAAAATGTGATCAAAGAAATAAATGCCTTGAGATTTGTAAGACCGCTGTGAGATGTTGGAAGCAGTAAAGCTTGTGCATGTGGGTCAGTTACATGGAAT